>CP139502.1:218813546-219070382 GCA_021014915.2 Artemisia tridentata subsp. tridentata | reverse complement strand
ACTCCTTGGCCAACAAGCAAGTTTCTTGGGCACAAAGTGTCATAAAATTCTGGACATGAAGTAAATGAAGCATAATGACAACCCACATGAAGAGTTAGATCATTAAAAGTAGTCATTAAGTGTGCCAGGAGTTGCAGCAACCCAAGGTTGAAGTCTCAACCTGAGGTTCAGATTCCAGCCCAAGGTTTGGAGTAAGGTTGGCATGGCAGTTTTGAACCTTGGGTTGAACTTAAGCCTTAGTTGTATTTCTTGAACCTTTGGTTGAAGAAGCAAGCCATAATTCATAGCAAACTTTTCATGTAACTTCTCAATCATTTCATCAACACTTGATCTTTTATTGTGCTCGGAAATCATTGTAACTTGATTCTTTATCTTTGATGATCTTCCCGAGATCTTTATTATGGGTAGAATCTTTCATTGTGCATAAGCTCTTGATTTAGCGACTTTTCCCCATGTTTCTAGCTATTCCCTTGGACTTGATTGTACATGAACCTTAATATATCTTTTGTAACTTTTTTGCATAATATGTTCACAAACACAACCAAATACAATGCACAAACAAAGAAATAACGTGACTAAAACATGTACGAAATGAGCGTTATCAAATCCCCCACACTTACACTTTGCTTGCCTCAAGCAAATCTAGCTTTTAAAAATAAATCCACATGATATAAATGAGAATGATTCTAAAAAATGAGATGCAAATCCATCAAGTACAAGTACGAGATAAGATCCATCTTTTTAAGCTTTATAAGTGAAAAGTCGAGATGTTTGACAATACCTTAATGATTCTCTTGCTTGATAATATGTTAAAACACCTCACGAAAAAGGAATGAAGTATAATTCACTCAACACTCATTTATTTAGTGGGTGAGTATATAAGAAAATCACACTCATCACTCAGTCATGATCTAAATATTACCGTAAGCTTGTACAAGAAACAAAACTCCACCGACGTAGCGTAAGCACCAAGTGTAAACATCAAAGTGGAATTTTATTCGGGTTAAAGGGTAATATGGGGTTTTATGTTCAGATATCTCTTGTAAAAACATACTAGATCGCTAGCGCAAATTCTTGATTTACTCAAACAACGGATGGTCACTAAAGTAAAATACCTTAGATCGCTGGCGCGTTATTCGATCACTCAAGAACCGGATGGTCACTAGAATATTCGCACAATTGATATATTTACAAAATTAAAAAGGTAGGGATAAGGCATGGGATATACTTATGAGAGGTGTAAAAAAAAACTTTACAAATAGTCAAAGTGATGTAATATATTTTTGAGTCCAAAGAAATTGTAACGAATACAATTCCCCCGGGTCGTTCTCCCAACGAAGGTTTGACGGCGAATAAGTCGAATCGGTGTGTGAAAATGTGAAGTGAATAAGTGAACGTGAAAGATTATTTTGGTATTGTTTAAACTAAAATATGAAAAATTAAAAGCAATCTACGATAACTAATAAAAGCACACAAAATTAATAAAAGAAATCAAATCCTGGGCTATTCCCGAGACTTTTAAAACTAATAGTGAAGAAATAAACCTAAAGTGCAAAGCTAAAAACTCAAGGGACTGAAAATGGAATTTATTAAAACTGATTTTATAAAAGAAAATAAAGAAAACAAAAGTTTGTAAAAGTTTAGGGACTAAAAGTGTAAAAACTAAAACTATTATTGACTTAATAAAAGACAGGGACTGATTTGTACTTTTCTGAAACTTAATTAATACTCAAAACATTTTTAAACAAAGACAAGGACCAAACTCGTTTAAACTGAAACCTAAGGACTTGATTGACAAAAACTGAAAATAAAAACGTTTTACACTAAAAAAAACACCCAGGTTCGAATCCTGGTAACTACAAATCATCTAAACTATATTTTTTTAATTTTTCTTCTTTTGCAAATCAAATAACAATTAACAACTACTAATTTTATGAAAAGAAAAGGGCTCAAATAAGCTGGAAAAAACTGGAAATCAGCCTATAAACAAGATAGTAAAGCTTAGCACATTTTTATATGAAACAGTTCAAACAGGCACAAATTGGACTCGAATAAGCTAACTAAATAAGCTAATAAGAGCAATCCAAAGGCAGAAACTGATTAACAGCTAATTTGTCTAACTTTTGCCCTAGAAATCTCACAATAAACTCCAATAGATTGCAAGGAAACTGCTTATGAACATGAGCTAGTGACTGAGGTGCAGGGGAAATTTCCAGCAGACACTCAACTTTGAGCTTATTTTTAGATAAGCTATTGAGCTCCAAAATTAAATTTTCTTTTTGATCTAGATTTGCAAGCTGGCAAGGTACACAAAACACTAATCAAATCCTATTTCCACACACTAATGAATCCTACAGATGATCTAAAGGTTTATGCTATTTCTGCTTTAACTAATTTTCTTTTGACTTTTTGATTTTTTATAAAACTGACTAAATCCTAATTTGATTGATCTAAGCTAACTTGTTATGCAATATTAAGCTGTGATCAACCTAGATTATGCGAACTAACACTAATATGCACCTAAGTTCAACATTACATCTACTAATTTCTTAACAGTTTGCTGAATTTGTTCTTGAATTATGATATTGACTTTTTGTTTATCTAATGCTGAGATAAAGAATCCTAAATATCCTATATGCAATCTAATGACAATCCTATACTACTGAGTAACCTTAAAGTGGCTGTAAACTCTTAAACCTATACTAATCCAAACACCCTCATATCAGAAGTTAAATCAAACAACCTCAGATTCATACTTAATTCACCCTTATCAAACATCAAACATTGTTCACTAACATCTAATATCCTCAGATTAGCCATAAACAACAACAAGTAACATCATATTCTCAGTTCTCATAAACCACAGATTATCAATTAGCAATCATGAAGCAGTTTCAAACCATTAATATCAAACTTAATTCAAACATATGTAGATGAATTAAACTTCTGAGATCAAGCAATAATCAGTTTATATAAACAACATTAAGCAATTATAAACTAACTAAAACATATCTAAACTACTTTAAGCCACTGATTCAGAATTGAAAAAAATTGAAAAGTAGAACTCACAAGGTAAATTCCCCTCAGCTTGAACAGAGGGGATTCACTATGCTTGCCTGTCTTTAGACAGGCTAGGTGCTTCCATTTCTCCTCCTGGACTATTAGCTTCTTCTGGAATAAGCTCAGCTTGTTGAATAAGCTGGTGGTTGACTTCCGTTGACCGAATTGGAACTTTGAATTTTAAAACATAACTGACTCTAATTATCTCTTATAATAAGCTATAAAGCTTACATAAGCTAATGCAAGTTTTAAAAGCAGCTTATTGAAGCTGTGTGAAGTATTTTCTTATTTTCTTAAAGGTACTTTTTATATTTTGGACTTTTTTTGAGTTGAAATGAACTAGTTGAAATTAAAAAAGAACAAATAAGCTAAAACTATTTTGAATAAGCTACTGGCAAACTTCAAATACTAAACTCAGATCAGAAATGAAAATCAATCAGGATCACAAGTGAACATAAAAATAAAATTTCATTAACTAAAAACTTCAAAGTTACAAATGAAACTTGAAAATTACAATTTGTAAACTAAATTGACAGCATTTCATTACACTAAAAACTACCTACAAATGAGAGAAAATCAAGCCCTATATATAGCTGTGAGGAAGAGCTTGGGTCACGATTGCCAAGCTGGCAATCCGTGTGAGTTGTGTTTCTTGAGAGCCAATCCAAGCCGTACAATCTTATCCCAATCATTGCAAATGATCTCAGCCCTTAGATCAAGGTGTAGTGAGGTGTCTCAACCAATAGCCAGCTGCCACATCAGCCATCCATGTGCTTCTTTGCTTCTGACACTCTCTGACATTCCCTGACACTTCTAGAAGCCTTCGAATTTACCCAATTGCCCTTAATTGCCTTAATTAAATGGGAGGGAAAATTAGGGTTCATGGTTGCCTGGGTTGGGGGTAAATATTGGGGCGGGTTTATTTTAGCGAGAGAGAAAGGTGTGTTTATTTTTATTTGACTAAGGGAGTTGGGTGTGTTGACCGGTTGTTTTATTTAAAGGGATAGTGGACCGGGTTTGAAAATGGGCTAGGATAAGTGTGGGATTTTTGTTGGGCCGGTGGAATTTTATTTAATGGATTGGATTTAAACATAAATCCGGATAAGGATTTTAGTGTAGTATGGAATTTTTAAGTTTTTAGTTGTAAAAATTCAAGGACCAATTGTGTAACATGTGAATTTCAAGGGACTGATTCTGTCAATATTCTGAAATAAATCCAAAGGCTTCATCTGACATTTGATGATTTATGGGTTGACTTTGACTTTTATGCATCCCGGCTTCGGCTTTGAACATTCTTCCAAATCTCGTGCTCGTTATCTCGGGTTTTCCACATCTTTTGTCAATTTTCACGATATCCATCCCTGCACATACAAAAACACAAAAACACAATATCTTTTGGCATTTTGGTCGGGTTTTTGGTTATTTTGGTCCGGTTTTGGTCAAGAAAAGGTATGTGTTTAAGTACATACCAAATTCCCCCAGACTAGGCTATTGCAATGTCCTCATGCAATGTTATAAAAACACGTTTTTGAAACTGAAAATTTCCAATCTCTTTTTACTAACTCTGAGAAGTAGCAAAATTTTCAAAAGAGATCAAGAAATCTGAAGTTCTAAAAACTCCCCGATTTTCCTTTTTATTCTATTTTTGTATTTTTCTCTTTATTCATGTGACGGTTTTTGTTGACAATCATTATCTAACGATAATTTTTAGGGTCATGGAGTAGAAACACAACTCATAGAGGAGTGACCATAAGGATAAAATTCATCATCCTTGATTTTTCACATGCTCCCAAACTAAGCTTATAAACGAGATCACAACCTACTTAGAAATTAGATGCCAACACTACTCATGGAAGTTACTTGTGTAAGAACCTCTCGCTCCCAAACTTATTTTTGTTTCTACTTATTTTATTTTTGTGAGAGAAATGAATTTCTTCATAAGCTTCTCATTTTCATAATTATTAGTCCAATAAAGATACCAAGTTTAAAACGCTAAGTAGTTTTCCATCTTCTTGCAAGAAAGTTTGCCTTAAAAATGAGGTCCAAATCAAGGTTATTACATACATCAAAGACTAAAGAACTCATACAAACATGTAGACATCAGTTGTGGAGAAACATCACGTGCACTTCATGTGCCCGATCTAGGGTCATTCACATGCACCTCACGTGCCATCAACTTGTCTAACACATTAAGCACAAAATCCATACATCTCAACATACATTTTTTTTTTTTTTTTTTTTTTAACTCAAACTTTTCTTCACTCAATAACTTAATACCACAGGATTACCGGGTGTTTCCAAAACATCAAACATACAACACTTATGACATAGTAACCCTTAGAAAACGAACCTTCACGGTTTAAATCCAAGACCTTACCGCCTTTAGAAGTAAGGATCCAAGGTCTGATCTCAATCCGAAATCTAAGAGCACTTTACAACTTATTCACTCAATACGGGACCTTGATGTGTACCCAATCTTTAGAGAAAAAATTCTTTTAAGAAGATGGGGAACTACTTTTCGTTCTAAACCTAAATATCTTTAATTATTTATATAATATATGGGGTGAAACAATTTTACGGGAGCAAAAGGCCACAAGTACCTACGACGAGCTCTAAAGAGAACCAACTACTCCACGTTTGGCATCTAACTTCTAAATAAACTCTATCATTTCTCGCTCTTCGCACATTTAAAAATCTCAAATAATGAAATTGGCGAATACTTAGCCGATAATCAGCCACGCATATATAAAGTCAGTTACAGAAACTTGCAAATTCTTGAAAAGAACTCGCGTTTTCTAGCTCCTTATGTAAAAGACTAGCAAAAGCTTTAAAGCCATGCATGTATAAAGTCAAGTACGGGAACTTGCAAACTATTAAGAAAGAATTCGCCTTTTATAGCTCCTGGTGTACAAGACTAGCACAAGCTTATATGATTATCATTGGTTAAGGGAACAAGCTAGGGCTCAACACGCCCGGTCAAGTCAAAATTTTATTCCTACTCTACCCAGCGGAAAGTCAACAAAATATCAAAACTTATTATATTTTTGCACAAAAATTTTAAATTTTCTCATTTTTTTGGACTTTTTTGGATTTTGGGAGGAAAAATGGGGTTGCATGAGTAAACGGAAAAAATGCAAGGCAAAAATCGAATCGAAAGATCACCCCCCCCCCCCAGACTAAAACGAGACATTGTCCTCAATGTCTTAAAGGTACGGGTATCCCTACAAAAATCTAAGGCCGTTTATTAATTATGCCAAAAGATAAATGTAAAACGATAAGATTTTGGATATTGGATAAGCAGCGGATGATGAAACTCGAGTAGCGTGAAGGAAACTACGAGCACGAGAGTCTTCATCATCGGGCATTCCTGGACACAGTACAGAAAAACAACGAGACACAAGACATGGAAGAGGATCCCCTCCTCTTTATTAAGAAAAATAGAAAGAAGATAGATGGATAAGCATGGGGTGCCTCCCACGAAGCGCTTGTTTTTGTTAACCGAGTCATATGAGCTTGACTCGACCCCGAATTTATTTGTCCATGGGGAAAGTTTGGAGATCCGGGACAACCATGGATGGTACGTCCCCTCCAAAATAGTGCTTCAACCTATGACCATTCACCTTAAAGTTTGGACCGTCATTTTGAGCTAACTCGACGGTTCCATATGGAAAAACTTGAGTGATGGTGAATGGCCCAGACCAGCGGGTTTTGAGTTTGCCCGAGAAAATCTTTAGCCGAGAATTGAAGAGGAGGACTTGATCACCAACATTGAAAATGCGGTTTTTAATCTTAGAGTCATGAATCCTCTTTGTTTTCTCTTTGTAGATCAAAGAATTCTCGTAGGCTTGATCCCGAAGCTCATTTAATTCATTAATTTGGAGCTTACGGTGATCACCCGCGGCCTTAAGGTCAAAATTGGCATGTTTTAAGGCCCAATATGCCTTATGCTCGAGCTCGATGGGTAGATGGCAAGCTTTTCCGTAAACCAGCTTGTAAGGAGTACACCCGATTGGTGTCTTGAAAGCGGTTCGGAAAGCCCATAAAGCATCATCCAATTTGTCGGCCCACGAGGCTCGATTTTCACCAATGGTTCTTTCAAGGATACGTTTCAATCCACGATTCGAAACCTCGACTTGTCCTCTTGTTTGCGGGTGATACGCGGTAGAAAGTCGGTGAGTGACACCATACTTGAGCATAACTTTTGCAAATTGATCATTGCAGAAGTGAGTACCGCGATCACTGATTATAGCACGAGGAGTTCCGAATCGGGAGAAGAGATTTTTCAAGAACTTAACAACCACTCGGGCGTCGTTAGTGGGGAGCGCTTTAGCTTCAACCCATTTTCACAAGTAGTCGACGGCCACGAGGATATACTTATTCCCTCGTGAAGACGGGAATGGCCCCATGAAATCGATGCCCCACACGTCAAAAATCTCACAGACTTGAATTGCATTTTGAGGCATTTCGTCTTTTTGCGAGATTTTTCCTTGACGTTGGCAAGAATCACAAGACTTTACCAAGTTGTGGGCATCGCGGTAGATTGTCGGCCAATAGAATCCAGAATCAAAGATTTTTTTAGCGGTGTAGCTGGCACCATGATGTCCCCCCGTGGGTCCATTATGGCAAGCGTTGAGGATGTCAACGGCTTCTTGGCCATGCACACACCGTCTTATCACTTGATCGGCACATATCCGGAATAAGTAGGGGTCGTCCCAGAAATAATGTTTAACATCTTTGAAAAACTTCTTTTTCTGCTAGGACGACATCCCTTTCACCACAAAATTCCCCGCATGGTAATTTGCGTAATCAGCAAACCATGGGGTACTCGGATCATTCTTTAAAGATATCTTCCCAAGTGTCTCGAGAGGAAATGTTTCGGTTATTTCCTTTTTCTCGAGATCACTTTGATGGGGATTTTCAAGTCTGGATAAATGATCAGCGGCTAGATTCTCTGCTCCTTTTTTATCACGAATGATAATGTCAAATTCCTGGAGCAGAAGAATCCACCGAAGTAATCTCGGTTTAGCATCTTGTTTTGCTAAGAGATACTTGAGAGCAGAATGGTCCGTATACACTAAGCTTTTTGATAAGACAAGATACGGTCTAAATTTCTCAAAAGCGTAAACAACGGCCAACAATTCTTTCTCAGTAGTAGTGTAATGAGATTGAGCGTCGGTCATTGTCTTGCTAGCATAGTGTATCGGTTGGAAGTATTTTGACTTGCGTTGCCCCAGGACTGCACCGATAGCATAATCGCTTGCATCACACATTAGCTCAAAGGGCAAGTCCCAGTCGGGGGCAACCAAGATCGGTGCTTCGGTTAACTTCTGTTTGAGAACCTCGAATGCTTCGATGCATTCAGGAGAGAAGATGAACGGAGCATCTTTTTCAAGAAGATGGGTCAGAGGCCGGGCGATTTTTGAGAAGTCTTGAATAAATCGTCTATAGAAACTGGCATGACCAAGGAAACTACGGATTCCTTTAACGGTAGTGGGATGAGGTAGCTTAGCGATAACATCGACTTTAGCTCGATCGACCTCAATCCCAGATTTGGAAATCTTATGGCTGAGGACTATGCCCTCTTTAACCATGAAGTGGCACTTCTCCCAATTTAGAACGAGATTGGTGCTTTCACACCGTTCAAGCATTTTCTCTAAATGGGAGAGGCACGAGGAGAAAGAATTTCCATAAACCGAGAAGTCATCCATAAAGACCTCCATCGTCGTCTCGATCATATCATGGAATATGGCCATCATGCACCTTTGAAACGTGCCCGGAGCATTGCACAAGCCGAAAGGCATGCGTCGGTAGGCAAATGTTCCATAAGGACACGTGAAGGTGGTCTTTTCCTGATCTTGGGGATCAATTGGTATTTGAAAATACCCGGAAAAGCCATCGAGAAAACAATAGAACTCATTTCCCGCCAAAAGCTCAAGCATTTGGTCCATAAACGGTAATGGGAAATGGTCTTTACGGGTAGCATCGTTGAGTTTTCGGTAATCGATACACACTCTCCATCCGGTGACGAGACGTGTGGGGAGTAACTCATTTTCGTCGTTTGTTACAACGGTCATTCCACCCTTTTTAGGCACACAGTGAACCGGGCTAACCCATGAGCTATCTGAGATTGGATAAATCATCCCTGCGTCAAGGAGTTTAATAACTTCCTTTTTTATGACATCATGGATTTTTGGGTTAACCCGTCTCTGTTACTGGACGGCGGGTTTGAAGTTATCTTCGAGTAAGATCTTGTGGGTGCAGAATTTAGGGTCAATACCCTTTATATCAGAGATCTGCCAAGCAATGGCACTTTTATGCTTTTTAAGCACGTCTAAGAGTTTTGTCTTCTCCTCATCTTTGAGAGCTTTTGAAATGATGACGGGAAATGTATCGGAATCTCCCAAGAAAGCATATTCAAGATGAGGAGGTAAATCCTTGAGCTCAAGCTCCGGAGGATTTTCAATAGACGGCTTAATTTCCTTAACGTCGGCCATTTTAAGGTCCATCGGAGGGGAAAAAGGGGTAGGGTCTTCATTCAAAAGTTGTTCAAGCATAAGAATATCCCCCTCCGGATCATAATAAGAATCATCATCTTCCGGTGAAGAAGATGTGTCGGTAGCAAGAAACTCATCGACCTCTTCCAAAAAGAAATCACCTCCCTCAAACGGAGTGAGGGACGGGGAAGAGTCGGAGATGATCGGTGAAGAAATAGTAGACGAAGAAGAATCATCAATAGAGGTAGAAGAAGAATCCAAAGTGGGATTGCCACTAGCAAAACCGAGAATCTCTTGAGCATACTCCTCCGTAGTAACGTCAATAATATCAATACGGTTCACGGACATGCAATTATCGTTGGAGGAGTATCTCGCGGTTTGATCCAAATCGAAAGTCACGGCTTCATTACCAACTCGCAAGGTAATCTCTTCATCATAAACATCAATCAACGCACGCCCGGTTCTTAAGAATCCTCTCCCGAGAATGAGAGGAACTCGGGGATCGGCATCAAATTCGACAATCACAAAATCTGCCGGAAAATGGAACTTTCCCACATTAACGTAGACATCTTCGGCGATTCCAATTGGACGAGTAATTGATCGATCCGCAAGCTCGAGAGTCATCCGGGTCGGAGTGAGAGCGGGGAGAGATAATTTTTCCCAAACGGACTTAGGCATTAGGTTAATGCTAGCGCCAAGATCGGCCAAGGCGAAACATTGAACCATCCCCGGAAAATTGCACGGAATAAGGAACTTTCCGGGATCTCCAAGCTTTTCCGGAAGCTTTTTTAATAGAACCGCGGAACATTGTTCATTTAACGGGGTTGTTTTTGCCATTTCAAACAATTTATCTTTGTTGCTCAGCAAATTCTTCACCATCGATGCAAACTTCGGCATTAAGAGAGCAGCATCCACGAAGCTAATTTCGAAGCTCATATCTTGAAAGATTTGGTAAAATTTCTCCATCTGATGCGTATTCTTATCATGGTGCTTTTGTTCATCAAGTCGTGATGGATACAGAAGTTTTATCTTAACGGGGACCTCTTGTTCAAAATCAACTTTCCCTTTTCCTTTTGACGATTGGACAACCGGAGGTTGGATGTCTTCGGTCCTTCCGTTATTAGTAGGAAGTGCCGTATCCGTTGTCACCTCGGTTTCACGGGCGACTACCTTGGGAGGAAGAGAAGAAGAGGTAGTCGGAGCCGTAGGTCCATCATAAAAGACACCACTACGTGTTGTGATCGCCTTAACGTCGCCCCTCGGGTTTGCGATCGTGTTGCTTGGAAGAGAAGTAGTACCCGAGCCCGAGGGTCGATCATTTAAACGTTTCTTAATTTCACTCATTTCCTTAGTTAACAACTCTTGAGTTCTCATCATATTTTGATTTTGAAGCATTAATTGTCGAAGAATTTCATCCGAGGGTGACGGATTTGGAACAACATTTTGATTTTGATTAAAATTTTGCCCTCGGTTGTTGTTATTGAAACCTTGATTATGAAAATTTCCTTGATTTTGATTCATATTTCCTTGATTAGCATTGAAATTCCCATAAAAATTCCCTTGATTTTGATTTCCTTGAAAACCCCGGTTTTGATGTTGATTATAACCATTGTTTTGAAAACCAATATTTGCACAATTTTGATTATTGTTAACTTGATTACGGTTTTGACCTTGATTTTGACTTTGATTATTGAATCCCGATGGTGGTCCAAGTGAATTGTTTGAACGGTAGCTAAGGAGATTACGATCTCCTTGGGGTTGGTAACCATTACCACCCGAATTAGTAGCATACACATTCTCGTGTCCATAAGCCCCGGTGGCCGGACACTCGAAATAAGAATGAGGACCACCACATATTTCACAACCATGGTTAATAACATTGACTTGATTGGGTGTTTTCTCAATAACAAATGAATCGAATCTCTTATTAAGTGCGGCGAGAGCATTCAAAACTTCTTCATTGTTCTTACTACTAGCACTAGACGTTTGAAGCTTGCTCCTTGAATTTCTCACACGGGTTTTGTTTTCAATTATTCCGAATGCCTCTTGAGTATTACGAGCCAATAAGTTTCCACCGGCCGCCGAATTGAGTGAATCTTGATCGGCAAGACTCAAACCATTATAAAAGGTATCGATTTGATGAAGCTCCGAAAAACCGTGGTTCGGACATTTCTCCAACAACTCTTTAAACCGATCCCAAGCCTCGCTGAACGATTCATCAAAGGCTTGTTGGAAACGTAAGATTTGAGCGCGGAGATTAGAAATCTTAGAAGGAGGATAGAAATGGTTCACGAACTTTGAAGCTAGGTCACCCCAAGTATAGATCGAGTTCGGGGGTTCCTTCTCAAGCCAAGTTCGAGCCGCTCCCTTAAGGGAGAAAGGAAATAACTTCATCTTTATCGCATCATATGATACTTGGTTAAGCTTAATGGTCTCAACTATATCGGTGAAGTTCCTAATGTGAATATGAGGATCTTCACTCTCGAACCCGTGGTAAGAGATACTAGTGATTAGGTTCAATAACCCGTGATTGATTTCAAATTGATTAGCAAGTATGTTGGGAATCACAATGGCCCTTCGCACACCATTAAATGGTGTTTGAAGTTGTTCCTCCATCGGACGGAGGTCGGGGCCCGGTTGTGCTCCTTGATTAGGCTCCACCGGAGGAGCTTGATCGTCGTGATTCATTTCTTCAACGTTTGGGAAATGAACACGGTGTGTGTGTCGGATTACCCTTTCGGGATTTGATAATGGAGAAATAAGATTTTGAGAAGATGAGCGGGTGTTCATACACCAAAAAGGAAACAAAAATGAAAATCAAAAATCTTTTTGTATTTTTGGTTGGGAATTATTTTTGGCTTTTTTAATATATTGAAAAACAAAAGACTTTATTTTCTTTTTGGTAACCGTTACGTTAACCGTAACCGTTTCCTTTAAAACTACGCGCAGCGTGGCGGGAAGGCAAAGGTAGCTCCGAAGATGCTTAAAAACCCGCCTTCTTCAGCTCGACAATTTAATGTCAAGCTTCCTTAAACCCCGTAATTAGGTTGTAGTAATAAAGTAATCTGATAACGATCAATTTCACGATTTGTTTTGTTGTAATTTGGAATGGTTTACAACCGCCCTCCTTCAATGGAAGACCGAGGATGTTTATTAAGATGTATTTATGAAAACACTTTAGGAAAAGTGTTTTATTTATTATATTTTTGTATTTTTTATTTTTTTTTAAAAAAACAATAACTTCCGAGGAAGGATCTTCAAATCACAAAAACAACGGACGAAATCGACGCACTCGTTTCAAGCCTTCCCCGGCAGCGGCGCCATTTAATTGATGTAATATATTTTTGAGTCCAAAGAAATTGTAACGAATACAATTCCCCCGGGTCGTTCTCCCAACGAAGGTTTGACGGCGAATAAGTCGAATCGGTGTGTGAAAATGTGAAGTGAATAAGTGAACGTGAAAGATTATTTTGGTATTGTTTAAACTAAAATATGAAAAATTAAAAGCAATCTACGATAACAAATAAAAGCACACAAAATTAATAAAAGAAATCAAATCCCGGGCTATTCCCGAGACTTTTAAAACTAATAGTGAAGAAATAAACCTAAAGTGCAAAGCTAAAAACTCAAGGGACTGAAAATGAAATTTATTAAAACTGATTTTATTAAAGAAAATAAAGAAAACAAAAGTTTGTAAAAGTTTAGGGACTAAAAGTGTAAAAACTGAAACTATTATTGACTTAATAAAAGACAGGGACTGATTTGTACTTTTCTGAAACTTAATTAATACTCAAAACATTTTTAAACAAAGACAAGGACCAAACTCGTTTAAACTGAAACCTAAGGACTTGATTGACAAAAACTGAAAATAAAAACGGTTTACACTAAAAAAAACACCCAGGTTCGAATCCTTGTAACTACAAATCATCTAAACTATATTTTTTTTAATTTTTCTTCTTTTGCAAATCAAATAACAATTAACAACTACTAATTTTATGAAAAGAAAAGGACTCAAATAAGCTGAAAAAAACTGGAAATCAGCCTATAAACAAGACAGTAAAGCTTTGCACATTTTTATATGAAACAGTTCAAAAAGGCACAAATTGGACTCTAATAAGCTAACTAAATAAGCTAATAAGAGCAATCCAAAGGCAGAAACTGATTAACAGCTAATTTGTCTAACTTTTGCCCCAGAAATCTCACAATAAACTCCAATAGATTGCAAGGAAACTGCTTATGAACATGAGCTAGTGACTGAGGTGCAGGGGAAATTTCCAGCAGACACTCAACTTTGAGCTTATTTTTAGATAAGCTATTGAGCTCCAAACTTAAATTTTCTTTTTGATCTAGATTTACAAGCTGGCAAGGTACACAAAACACTAATCAAATCCTATTTCCACACACTAATGAATCCTACAGATGATCTAAAGGTTTATGCTATTTCTGCTTTAACTAATTTTCTTTTGACTTTTTGATTTTTTATAAAACTGACTAAATCCTAATTTGATTGATCTAAGCTAACTTGTTATGCAATATTAAGCTGTGATCAACCTAGATTATGCTAACTAACACTAATATGCACCTAAGTTCAACATTACATCTACTAATTTCTTAACAGTTTGCTGAATTTGTTCTTGAATTATGATATTGACTTTTTGTTTATCTAATGCTGAGATAAAGAATCCTAAATATCCTATATGCAATCTAATGACAATCCTATACTACTGAGTAACCTTAAAGTGGCTGTAAACTCTTAAACCTATACTAATCCAAACACCCTCATATCAGAAGTTAAATCAAACAACCTCAGATTCATACTTAATTCACCCTTATCAAACATCAAACATTGTTCACTAACATCTAATATCCTCAGATTAGCCATAAACAACAACAAGTAACATCAGATTCTCAGTTCTCATAAACCACAGATTATCAATTAGCAATCATGAAGCAGTTTCAAACCATTAATATCAAACTTAATTCAAACAAATGTAGATGAATTAAACTACTGAGATCAAGCAATAATCAGTTTATATAAACAACATTGAGCAATTATAAACTAACTAAAACATATCTAAACTACTTTAACCCACTGATTCAGAATTGAAAAAAATTGAAAAGTAGAACTCACAAGGTAAATTCCCCTCAGCTTGAACAGAGGGGATTCACTATGCTTACCTGTCTTTAGACAGGCTAGGAGCTTCCATTTCTCCTCCTAGACTATCAGCTTCTTCTGGAATAAGCTCAGCTTGTTGAATAAGCTGGTGGTTGACTTCCGTTGACCGAATTGGAACTTTGAATTTTAAAACAGAACTGACTCTAATTATCTCTTATAATAAGCTATAAAGCTTACATAAGCTAATGCAAGTTTTAAAAGCAGCTTATTGAAGCTGTGTGAAGTATTTTCTTATTTTCTTAAAGGTACTTTTTATATTTTGGACTTTTTTTGAGTTGAAATGAACTAGTTGAAATTAAAAAAGAACAAATAAGCTAAAACTATTTTGAATAAGCTACTGGCAAACTTCAAATACTAAACTCAGATCAGAAATGAAAATCAATCAGGATCACAAGTGAACATAAAAATAAAATTTCATTAACTAAAAACTTCAAAGTTACAAATGAAACTTGAAAATTACAATTTGTAAACTAAATTGACAGCATTTCATTACACTAAAAACTACCTACAAATGAGAGAAAATCAAGCCCAATATATAGCTGTGAGGAAGAGCTTGGGTCACGATTGCCAAGCTGGCAATCCGTGTGAGTTGTGTTTCTTGAGAGCCAATCCAAGCCGTACAATCTTATCCCAATCATTGCAAATGATCTCAGCTCTTAGATCAAGGTGTAGTGAGGTGTCTCAACCAATAGCCAGCTTCCACATCAGCCATCCATGTGCTTCTTTGCTTCTGACACTCTCTGACATTCCCTGACACTTCTAGAAGCCTTCGAATTTACCCAATTGCCCTTAATTGCCTTAATTAAATGGGAGGGAAAATTAGGGTTCATGGTTGCCTGGGTTGGGGGTAAATATTGGGGCGGGTTTATTTTAGTGAGAGAGAAAGGTGTGTTTATTTTTATTTGACTAAGGGAGTTGGGTGTGTTGACCGGTTGTTTTATTTAAAGGGATAGTGGACTGGGTATGAAAATGGGCTAGGATAAGTGTGGGATTTTTGTTGGGCCGGTGGAATTTTATTTAATGGATTGGATTTAAACATAAATCCGGATAAGGATTTTAGTGTAGTATGGAATTTTTAAGTTTTTAGTTGTAAAAATTCAAGGACCAATTGTGTAACATGTGAATTTCAAGGGACTGATTCTGTCAATATTCTGAAATAAATCCAAAGGCTTCATCTGACATTTGATGATTTATGGGTTGACTTTGACTTTTATGCATCCCGGCTTCGGCTTTGAACATTCTTCCAAATCTCGTGCTCGTTATCTCGGGTTTTCCGCGTCTTTTGTCAATTTTCACGATATCCATCCCTGCACATACAAAAACACAAAAACACAATATCTTTTGGCATTTTGGTCGGGTTTTTGGTTATTTTGGTCCGGTTTTGGTCAAGAAAAGGTATGTGTTTAAGCACATACCACAAAGTCTACAGTCAATTGCTACTTGCTACGTCAACCTCTTTCACATGAACTTGAGAATTCATCCTTGATCGATATCATACTTTCATAGCTCATTGGCTATTCTTGTCACCATACAATTGCGACGACTTATTATATTTTTTTCTTTTTCTCTCTTTTTTTTTTCTTCTTTTTTTGGCCACATGTTTCGGCCATCGATCATAATTCCAATAGATCTTCTATGAGATTATCATAGAGTTTGCAACTTTCTCCAAAATTCAAGGATTTCCCACATAACAACCATCTTTCCAAGTAGCTAGTAACCAACCAAGACTTGACTATGGGTAAGGTTAAGGCTAAAAGTGTAAAATATTTTTGTATTTTTCGGGTGTAACAAAAGAAAAGAATGGCTCAAAGGGTGTACTAATGGTATCTAGCACTAAAATTGAGTGCTAGCAAATGGGTCAATGATGAGAGTTTTAACTAACCGATGTGATTAGCTAATGTATGATTTGCAAACGGATGGCCATTTAGTTGAATCCTAATGTTGCCTCTTATCACACGAATACACTTTCATCACACGAATGTGATCTAACTGCGATCTGGTAACGATTTGCATGTACAAGTTCTAGAATAAATAAAATCACCGGCATACTCATAGCAAAAAGGTCAAGCATAAAAGATGTATGCTATATAAGAATAGGCTCAAATCCTCACAATTTTTAGTTGAATTGGCTATAATTGTGCTAGCAATGTTATCGATCCCAAAAATGGATTGCAATGTCAATCAGGACACATCTCGAATTTTAAAAAATTACATGTTTTATCAGTGGATTGATCTAGTTATACTAATATAAATTATCCTAAATGTGCGAAAACAACTAGATCATACGGGCAAACAATTTAAAACTAGGCTCAAAAATATAGAAAATTTAAAATCCTGTTTCATTTTCCTATTTCCTCCACCCACACTTAAGTTTGACATTGTCCTCAATGTAAAGAACGATGAACCATAAAAATAGGGAAATGAAACATAAAAGAAATGATACTGCCTGAGCCTTGGAATCTAGATCGAGCTCCAAATGAGATATTGAGATCGAACGATTCCACATCTTTGAGATCAAGCATTGTAACCTGCAGTAATCTTCATATACAAAACAAACAAACATACAAAATGCAAAATATTTTTGGATTTTTTTTTTATTTATTTTTTGCAATGCCCCCACACTTATGGTGAAACCATTGGGGCACAAAAATAAACAAACAATTAAAAACAAACGGGTTGCCTCCCGAGAAGCGCTTAATTTATTAACGAGTCATCAGCCTGACTCGATCTTCCTCACTTTCCTGGTTTATGTTTGGGATTCTTTCCCGACATCATGGGAATATAAACCACAAATCCTTTCACTATTCCTTTTCTGGTTTTATCGATATCATATAACTTTGCTGTATCACAAGATCTAGGAAGGACATCATACATAAATCCAGAATCTGCTGCCCATGGTATTACTTTTTTATAATCTGTTGGAAAGGTGCCATGAATGGAATAGTAGTGTATTTCTTTTTATCGAGCAGTTCAAGTGGAATTTCCTCACTTAACATTTCATTCAGTTGCTCCTCATCATGATAAATCTTGATACGATGTCCATTAACAATGAAACTTCCACCGTGCTTGTCATATAACTCGACATATCCGGATGGAAAACCATTTTTTTACCACGAATGGACCATACCATTTGGTTCTTAGCTTAGGAGCTTTGAATTTGTATTTAGAATTGAACAAAAGTACTGATGAGACGAAAAGTGTACCGCTTTTAGGGGGTCATTTAAGCCCTAATTCGTGATTATTTGATCAAATATTGCCCTAAATCGTTCCTTTTGTCATTTTAGGTACTTTGGAGAAGAAATCTGGAAAAGGAAGCATTTTGGACGTTTTTGGAGCATAAAAGTGAAGAAAACGACAAAGTCTCAAAATCGGCTGGAAAAGTACCTGTGACGGCGTCAAGCCCCAGTGTGACGCCGTCAACCCTTGATAAGCCAGAGAGGATTTTGGAAGATTAAAGGGGGACGGCGTCAAGAAGGCCGTCAAGTGTTAAGTTAAAGAGAGACGGGCCAGAGGATTTTTGAAGGTGACGGCGTCAGGATCATAGACCTGACGACGTCAGATGATATAGAGTGACGGCGTCAAAGTATTCTTACACGAGAAGGAACCTTAGTGAAACCGCCACAAGTTAATCAAGACAATCACAACTCGCGCGCGGAGTAGCTGTCACTGTTTTGGCCATAAAATCTTCATACGAACTCGGATTTAGGTGATTCAAGAGGCCACGGAATCGGGACGAAAAGATCTACAATTTGGTGAAAAAGGGGAGCTGACGCCGTCACTTGTGAAGGCTGACGCCGTCAGATCGATGCGGACAGAAAATCAACTATAAATACAACATCACAACTTCACTTTTTGTAAGCCCTAAACCCTAAGTCTGATTCTAGGGTTTAGGTAGGTGTTTTTCCAGCAACTTAGAGGGTTTCAATCACTTATGAAACATCAAATATTGGTTTGTTGATTCTAACTTAATTATGTCTTTCATTATTATTGTTGTTTGCCCTTCATTGATCATGCTTTGCTAATTCACCTTGTGTCTACTTATGATTGTGTGAAACTTGTATATAATTAATTAGATCTTATTGATTCCTTGTTGATGTATGTGTCTATCGTCATCAATAAAGGTGTGACACTTCAATAGATCTTATTGGTTTAGCTTATAATTCTTGTTTCCTATTGTCTCTTGTTTGATTGGGTGATATCGATGTTAGGCTTAAGAAAACTGGCTAACCTCCTATACGGTAACTTGCTTGAACGTCTTAAGAAACATGAACCAATGCGTACTAGGTTTATTTGGTTGTATTTAATGCATGAGTGAATTCTAGTGATCCCATGTTAGGAGCTTCTTAGCCGACTCGACATAGGAGTGAAGTAGGAACTCATAGAGTTGGGGAAGTACGTACGCCACCCCACGAATGGTATTAAGGAATACAACCCGTCAATTAAAACAAGGTTACAATTCAATAGGTAGGATTGGATAGCTAGCAAGGAGTAACATATCATAGGTAGACATGCTTCACTTCCCTTGTAGAACCCTAGTTTACTTTCCTGCACATTAGTTTAATTAGTAGCTTTTGGGTTAGTTGATTAGCAAATAATTCCGCCCACTCCTTCAAACCCGAGATTTTAATTGCTTTTCATAAAATATAAAAATACAAAAAGAATCATCCCTCACCTCTAGACCTAGTAGATAAATTTCAATCCTAACGAACACTATTCGTTGAGTTGAACGATCAATCCCCCGGTACTTGCCACTTCACTATACTACATCGGTCAGGTACACTGCCTGGTGGGGAGTGCAAACTTCTCAAGATCCCTTGAGAGGTAAAACCTGTTGTAAGGTCGCAAAACCACGCATCAAGTTTTTGGCGCCGCTGCCGGGGAGTAGTTATTGCTTAGGTTGAAATTTTATTTTTATTAGGTCTACTCACAAGATTCCTATCAAGTGAGATTTTTTCTTTTTATTTTGTAGCTTTCTTGTAGTCTATCTTTTTCTTTGTGCCCTTTGTTTGTAAAACTATTTTCATTTGTCACTATGATGGATGAAATTCCATTTAGATCATTGACAATAGAGGAACAATTATATTTCACCAATAGATTTGTTTCCTATCATTCCTATGAATTTTTGTGTGATCTTTGTGATTTCCAAAAGGAGTTAGGGGTAAGGTTAGATGGGTTTAATGAATTCTATGCATGTGAGATTTCTATTAGACGAGCATTATCTGGATCAATTCCTTTTAGTCAAGCCCTTTGGATGAATTTTGAGGAAAGCTTCCTAACCATGACCCATAAGTGGAACGAATTGGTGGATTCGTATGAGAAAAGAGACCAAGTGCATAAAACTTTTGAGGAAATCACCTTAGGAGCCCCATCAAACCCTCAAAATACCTCATTAAGTGAAACCTATGCACCATATGAGCCTTCACCTAGGATAGTTTCTTATGAATCCGACCAAGATTGTGAGATGGTTAATGTTGAACTACCTAGGTGCATGCTTGGATTAGATTTCACCGAGACATATGATGAGTATGAGGAATCCTTTAGGCAAATGGAACATAGTGATCAAGTTATTGAGAATGATTCTTATGAATCGGACCAAGAATTTGAGATGAATAGAAAAGGATTTGAGATACCTAGGTGCATGTTGGGGATAGACTTCAACAAATCACATAATAAGCACATAGGTAATCAAGATAAGATGGAGGATAAAGTAGAAAATCCAAGTCCACAAAGTACTCCACAAAACCCACCATCATTTGAGGCACACACACCGCCCGTGACTTACCCGGAAGAAGTAGAAGAGACGTTAGGAATCCCGATGGAGGTAGAACCCTTGGACCAAGCACAACTAGAGGATATAGGTTTGAACACTTTTAGTGATGACCTTACTCTTAGTTCTAGGGAATTTCCTAGTGTTGATGAGCCAGAACCTCAACCGTTACACAACTTTTCATCCTTAGATTTACATCTAGGAGACAAAAGAGGAACCGACCCACCCATAAACCCGTATTATCCGGGTAGTTTTAGGATGAAGGAAGCCATTCACTCACCCCCTTCACCTCACGTGGCATATTTCCACCCTAAGGGTGTGTATCGCTACTTTCACCCGCACTTAATCCTAAGTGTAGGGAAAACCTCCCCTATTTTTGTTAAATAAGGGTAGAGTCAGGCTCGTGACTCGAACAAAAATAAGCGCTTCTTGGGAGGCAACCCAAGCTTTATTTGTTTAATTGTTTGATGTTTTTATTTTATTTGTTTGTTTGTGTCATATATGCTTAATCATAATTGTTTAATTTTCATGTTTCGAATAATTTGTGAAAATGCTTTATCTTGTTTTTAACCTCGTCTTAATTGCATATAAAGGTATTTTACAAAAAGATAAGTGTAGGGAAGCTTATATTTTGTTAAAAAGAACAAAATTCGAACATGGAAAATTCACAATTCATGATTAGCATGTATTCTATCTTGTTTATGTGTCAATACTTGTGGACATGTTTTATGAGTCCCTATTTGTAAGTCATCCCACAAGTATCCTATCCTTTTATTGCTTTGTTTTGTTTTTATTTCTAAGCCTCGAAATACATCTAGTTGTGGTTTTTCTTTGTTCGGTTTGATGCTTTGGTTTTTGTGTTTGTTGGTTACAGGTATTATTGGATAAGAAGATGTACGTGCAACACATCAAGAGGATGATTATATTTCTGGAGTGAAGCTTATCATGTTCATTCTCTTGGAGGGAGATTTAACCATATTATCACATCATCCATACCGAGTGAATCAGGGGAGTATTAGTTTCTTCCATTCTCATTTATTTTTACTTTTACATCTTTTGTCTAGAACATTTGGGACAATGTTCAGATTAAGTGTAGGGAGGGTAAATTAGGATGCCTTAGAAACTACAACTTCGCTTGATTTTTGTTTTGTTTAATAGTGAATGTGTAATAAAGCCTAGAGAAATATTGGTTAGGGCAATTTTAGCACCAAATTTAAAATTTTTTACAACATATAGGAGTGAAACTTTGATTTTAATAAGCGTCTCATGGATAGGGAATTGTATGACTAGCACAAAAACCATACCACTCAAAAATTTTCACCCCAAATATGTGAGGTTCGCCTTTAGATCTTTAGGAAAAAGCATTCATTATTGGTGCTTATGAGTGTACCGGTAGTTTATAGATTCTAGAACTTGCGTTTGTGATAAATACCGAGACCGCTAGTGAGACTACATTCGTGTAGTTAGGATTGATTACATGATAAGAGGCATTAGGATTAACCCATTGTTTTACACCTGTGTTTTTGTTATAATTACTTTGGCTACATTGGTCAAGTAATTCTCCCACACCCTTTGCGTTGTACCCATTTTTGGTACACGTTACCCCTAGTACACCCCTCAGAGCCTATCTTTTCGTTTCTACCTTTAAGCATTTTACTTAAAGGAAGAATTTGTTTACACCCCACTTAAATGTACACCCAAATCGCCTTAGCCTACCTTGTGTGCACTCATCTTTAGTGCATTATTGTGACAACATTTGTTTAAACCCTTAGTTAATTATCTAATTGATTACATGGTTGCTAAGTCGAGTCATATCTTGTACATATTGTTTTGGGATGATTGGGACTCATGGGTAAAGTACTAGTGTAATGGAGTAATGGGGAAGAACATCATTTATTACCCCCATATGTACGTTAATATTTTAAAGTACTCCAAATGTTTCGATTATCTTGATTCGAGTCATTAGAATAATTTTATGTAAAGTATGTAAAAGTTCAAGTGTATGGATGGTACAAAGAATCCCTAGTGATGTATTGTTTTGGATGGTAGGGCAAGAGTGTATGCACACAAAAAAAAAAAAAAAAAAAAAAAAAAAAAAAAAAAAAAAAAGTGAAGAAAAAGCATACAGACTACCATCCGCCTCTATCTTTTATTTATGTTTTGTTTTGTTCTATGTTTATTAGTTCGTGATTAGTTTAAGTTGAGTCGAGTCTTGGCTTAGCAACGCCTCATTCTACATGTAATTGACCAAGATGATTGACTTGCCACCAGTAAAAATATCCTTATCCAACAAACCGTGTTTTCCTTATCCCTACACCTAACGTTATAACCCTTTGTAAAGACCTCTTTGATAGTTTATCCTAGGTGCTTACGCCAAAAGTGGTAGAGGCGTGATCCTTTCCCAAGCCTATGGTAATCTATTTTCTATGACAGGTAGTGAGCGATATTCTTCCATTTCCATTTATGATATATAAATTTACAACACCCGAAGGATGAGAGTATCCAAACACATATTGTGAGGTGCTAGTGTATAATTTCCGTGCTTATTTTGACCAAGGTGGAATGATCATTTGTTGTAATTACTTTTATATTAATGTTAAATGACCCCTAACTTGAATTTTGATTGGTGAAAAAGCTCATTTGCTTGAGGACAAGCAAATCCCAAGTGTAGGGATATTTGATGAGACGAAAAGTGTACCGCTTTTAGGGGGTCATTTAAGCCCTAATTCGTGATTATTTGATCAAATATTGCCCTAAATCGTTCCTTTTGTCATTTTAGGTACTTTGGAGAAGAAATCTGGAAAAGGAAGCATTTTGGACGTTTTTGGAGCATAAAAGTGAAGAAAACGACAAAGTCTCAAAATCGGCTGGAAAAGTACCTGTGACGGCGTCAAGCCCCAGTGTGACGCCGTCAACCCTTGATAAGCCAGAGAGGATTTTGGAAGATTAAAGGGGGACGGCGTCAAGAAGGCCGTCAAGTGTTAAGTTAAAGAGAGACGGGCCAGAGGATTTTTGAAGGTGACGGCGTCAGGATCATAGACCTGACGACGTCAGATGATATAGAGTGACGGCGTCAAAGTATTCTTACACGAGAAGGAACCTTAGTGAAACCGCCACAAGTTAATCAAGACAATCACAACTCGCGCGCGGAGTAGCTGTTACTGTTTTGGCCATAAAATCTTCATACGAACTCGGATTTAGGTGATTCAAGAGGCCACGGAATTGGGACGAAAAGATCTACAATTTGGTGAAAAAGGGGAGCTGACGCCGTCACTTGTGAAGGATGACGCCGTCAGATCGATCCGGACAGAAAATCAGCTATAAATACAATATCACAACTTCACTTTTTATAGGCCCTAAACCCTAAGTCCGATTCTAGGGTTTAGGTAGGTGTTTTTCCAGCAACTTAGAGGGTTTCAATCACTTCTGAAACATCAAATATTGGTTTGTTGATTCTAACTTAATTATGTCTTTCATTATTATGGTTGTTTGCCCTTCATTGATCATGCTTTGCTAATTCACCTTGTGTCTACTTATGATTGTGTGAAACTTGTATATAATTAATTAGATCTTATTGATTCCTTGTTGATGTATGTGTCTATCTTCATCAATAAAGGTGTGACACTTCAATAGATCTTATTGGTTTAGCTTATAATTCTTGTTTCCTATTGTCTCTTGTTTGATTGGGTGATATCGATGTTAGGCTTAAGAAAACTGGCTAACCTCCTATACGGTAACTTGCTTGAACGTCTTAAGAAACATGAACCAATGCGTACTAGGTTTATTTGGTTGTATTTAATGCATGAGTGAATTCTAGTGATCCCATGTTAGGAGCTTCTTAGCCGGCTCGACATAGGAGTGAAGTAGGAGCTCATAGAGTTGGGGAAGTACGTACGCCACCCCACGAATGGTATTAAGGTATACAATCCGTCAATTAAAACAAGGTGTGACAATTCAATAGGTAGAATTGGATAGCTAGCAAGGAGTAACATATCATAGGTAGACATGCTTCACTTCCCTTGTAGAACCCTAGTTTACTTTCCTGCACATTAGTTTAATTAGTAGCTTTTGGGTTAGTTGATTAGCAACTAATTCCGCCCACTCCTTCAAACCAGAGATTTTACTTGCTTTTCATAAAATATAAAAATACAAAAAGAATCATCCCTCAACTCTAGACCTAGTAGATAAATTTCAATCCTAACGAACACTATTCTTTGAGTTGAACGATCAATCCCCCGGTACTTGCCACTTCACTATACTACATCGGTCAGGTACACTGCCTGGTGGGGATTGCAAACTTCTCAAGATCCCTTGAGAGGTAAAACCTGTTGTAAGGTCGCAAAACCACGCATCAAGTACTTTATCTCCGGCTTTGAATTCTTTCTGGATTCTAAATTTCTTATCATGGTACGCTTTTGTTCGAGCTTTGTACAACTTGGAATTCTCATACGCTTGGAGTCTTAACTCATCGAGTTCATGTAATTGCAAGAATCCTTTTTCTCTAGCGATTTTGAGATCGGGGTTACATTGCCTCAACACCCAGTATGCGGGGTGTTCAATTTCAAATGGCAAATGACAAGTTTTTCAATATATGAGTCTATACGGAGTTGGGCCAATTGGAGTTTTATATGCCGTTCTAAATGCCCATAGAGCATCATCAAGTTTCCTTGACCAAATGGATGGATTATCCTTAACTGTTTTTTCAAGTATTCTTTTTAAAGCTCTATTGGTGTTTTCAACTTGACCACTGGTTTGAGGGTGGTATGATGTTGCAAAATGATGATGGACTCCACATCGTTTCATAGCTTTCTCCATTTGATTGTTACAGAAGTGAGTTCCTCTATCGCTTATCAAAGATTTTGGAATTGCGAATCGAGAGAAGTTTTTTCAGAAAATTTACAACCACTCGTGCATCATTTGTGGGTAAGGCTTCTGCTTCAGCCCATTTAGAAACATAGTCAATTGCAACAAGGATGTATTCGAACTTATGAGATTTAGGAAAAGGACCCATGAAGTCAATTCCCCAAATATCAAAGATTTCAGAAACTTTTATGCTCTTTTGTGGCATTTCGTCTCTACGAGAAAGAATACCAGAATTTTGGCAAGCATCACAATTCTGCACAAGCGTATGGGCTTCTTTAAAAATTGTCGGCCAATAAAATCCCGCATCAAAGACTTTTTTCGCGGTTGTAGATGGACCGTAATGTCCTCCAATTAGGCCGTGATGACATTCTTCGAGAATTTTTGTGTCTCTGAACCGTACACACATCTTCTAATTATCCCATCGGGACACATTTTAAATAGTTACGGTTCATCCCAAAAATAGTGTTTTAGGTCTGCAAAAAATTTACTACGCTAAGTGTGAGTTAGACCTTTTTGTAACACTCATCCGACTAAATAATTTGCAAAGTCTGCAAACCATGGAACTTCTTCGTTTTCAATTCCCATAAGAGTTTCATCGGGAAAATTATCATCAATCTCATCTTCACCGAATTAAGCTAAATTAGAATTTTCTAATCGAGACAAATGGTCTGCTGCAACATTTTTCGCGCCTTTCTTATTTTGGATTTCTATGTCCAATTCTTGAAGAAATAAAATCCATCGAATAAGACATGGTTTGGCATCTTGTTTGGCAAACAGGTATTTAAGATCTGAATGATCGGTGAATATAATTGTCTTTGAAAAAATGAGATAAGAACGAAATTTGTCAAACGCAAAAACTACAGCCAAAAGTTCTTTTTCAGTGACCGTGTAGTTTTGTTGAGCACTATTCAAGGTTTTGCTATCAAAGTAAATAGGACGAATATGTTTACCATCGCGTTGTCCTAATACTGCTCCAATGGCAAAATCACTTGCATCACACATAAGTTCAAATGGCAGCGACCAATTTGGTGAAACAATAATCGGTGCATTTTTTAACTTATTTTTTAGCGTTTCGAATGACTTGATGCCTTCTTCATTGAAATAAAAAACTGAATCTTTCTCGAGAAGCTTCATCATAGGACGAGATATTTTCAAAAAATCTTTGATGAATCTGTGGTAGAATCCCGCATGCCCCAAGAAACTCTTAACGCCTTTGACGTTAGTCGGGGGTGGTAACTTAGCAATAGCATCTATTTTTGCTTTGTCAAGTTCGATTCCCTTGCTAGAAATCTTGTGACCAAGCACAATGCCTTCTGTCACCATAAAGTGACATTTTTCCCAGTTTAGTACGAGATGAGCGGTTTTGCATCTTTCAAGCATTTTATCAAGATTGGAAAGGCATGACTCGAATGAGTCTCCAAATACCGAGAAATCATCCATGAAAACTTCCATGGAGGTTTCAAGCATATCTTGAAAAATAACAATCATGCACCTTTGAAATGTTGCCGGTGCGTTACAAAGACCAAAAGGCATACGCGTATACGCATATGTGCCAAAAGGACACGTGAATGTGGTCTTTTCTTGATTAGCTGGATCAATTGGAATTTGGATATAACCGAAAAATCCATCGAGAAAAAAAATGAATTTGTTCCCCGCAAGTCTTTCCAACATTTGATCCATGAACGGTGAAGGAAAATGATCCTTCCTGGTGGCGTCATTTAATTTGCGATAATCAATGCATACTCGCCAACCAGTTATGGTTCTGGTAGGAACAAGTTCATTACGTTCATTAGTTACAACGGTTGTTCCTCCTTTCTTAGGAACACAGTGAACAGGACTCACCCATGAACTATCCTCAATGGGTAAATAATACCAGCATCAAGAAGTTTGATTATTTCCTTCTTAACAACTTCCTTCATGTTTGGGTTGAGTCTTCGTTGTCTTTGAACAACGGGTTTGGAATCGTTTTCAGAATTGATTTTGTGTTTGCAAAAGTTTGGACTTATTCCATGAATGTCAGAAGTTTTCCAAGCGAAAGCTTCTTTATGATTTTTGAGCATAGAAACAAGACGTTCTTTTTCATCGGGTTTGTGTGCTGAAGATATGACAACCGGAAGAAGAGATTTTGCTTCTAAGAATGCATATTCCAGATGATCGGGAAGAGGTTTCAAGACGAGATCCACCGGCGGATCTTCAATTGAGGTTTTGATTCTCATTTCATCATTGAATTCTAACTCCTCAATATTGGTTATTTCTTCCTTAGAAATTTCTTTGGTGTTTATCTGCATAAATTCAGCGAATTCTCTTTCGAGATCTTCATCACTTATTTGTTCAGATTTTTATGAGTCTTAATTCTTTCATCAAGCAACTCATCGAATGTTTCCTTTGTAATTTCATCGATAACATCAAAGCTATAACAAGTGTCATAATTCACATGAGAATATTTCATGGCTTGATTAATTTGAAAAGAGATTCTTTCATCTCCAACTCCAAGATTGAGTTCTTTGTTTTTGACTCGAATGATAGCATCGGCGGTGTTTAGGAAAGGTATTCCTAAGATCAATGGAACTTTGCTATCTTCCTCCATCTCGAGGATCACAAAATCAACGGGAAAAATGAATTGCCCAACTTGAACAAGCATGTTTTCAGCTACTCCAACAGGATATTGGATAGTATGATTTGCTAAACGTATACTCATTCTTGTGTGTTTCAAGGTATCGATCGAAAGCTTTGCATACAATGAGTATGGCATAAGATTGATACTCGCACCGAGATCGGCTAAAGCATCACAAGTGATTGAATTTCCCAAAGTACATGGGATGAGAAAACTTCCAGGATCACCGAGTTTTTTTAGTAGTTTGTTTTCAACAATGGCTGAGCAATCTTCATTCAAGAATGTAGCGGAAATGTTTTCCATTTTTCTTTTGTTGCTCACAAGTTCTTTCAAAAACTTCCCATAATTGGGCATACCAGCCAGGACATCAGCAAGAGGAACGTTGATCATAACTTCTTTGATTAAGTCAATGAACTTGAAATATTGTTCTTCCATATTTTCTTTCTTGAAATGTTGAGGATATGGAATTCTTGGTTTATATGCTTTGAGCTGTGGAGTGGGTTTAACGACTGGTGTAGGAATTGGTTCGTTATCCTTTGGTTCCTCCTCTGCTTCATCCTCACTATCATCATGAATGATAGTGGTTGTTTGGTTTGGGTTTGGTGGTGGATCATAAGATAGACCACTACGAGTGAATACAACATTTACATGCTCATTTCTCGTTTGAGGTGGACGATAAGATCCAGATGATGATGGTTTCAGGTTGGATTGAGTATTTCTTGGCAAAGTACCCGATGGACTAGCAGCAAATTGATCAGAAAGACGACCAAATTTGGTTTCAAAGTCTTGGATAGAAGCTTGATGGTTCTTTTGACCTTGTTCGACTTTGGTTATGAGGCTGAAGAACTGATTTTTGATAAATTCATTCGTTTGCTTTCGAGCATGCACGAATTCACGAATGGTTTTTTCGAATTCAGATTCTTCATTTTTCTTTTCAGGTGTTTGTAATGATGAACGGTTATCATCACGAGACGATGTCGGACGGTTGTCGTCACGAGGTTGGGAACTATGATTATCATCCCTCGGTGGACGATCTTTCCAATCTCTAGAATTTCTACCGTAGTAGTTTCAACGATATCCTCTTCCTCGATATCCTCCATAAACATAATTGGCTTTGGCTTCGGGACCTCCCATGGGTTTGTCAGCACACTCAGATGATGAATGGTTTCCACCACAATAGTTGCATCCATCACGCATATCTTTGATCTCTTTTTGGATACTTTGGAATTTAGAATTGATTTTAGTGGTGAGATCTTTCATCATGTCTATGATTTTGGAATTTTCATTCGTTCCTTTGGCGAATGCAACGATTTTTTGTTGAGGTTTGGTTTTGGCATCCTTAGACCATTCGAGCTTAAGAAGTACACGGTCTTCTAGTAAATTGTAAGCTTCGTTAGGGGTCTTATAAAGGAAAATTCCCCCGGCATCAAGGATACCTTGAGTTGTGTCATCGAGAGCATGGTAAAAGATTTGAATGATATTACCACGAGACGAACCATGCCCATGACAACTTCGGAGCATGTTTTTCATTCGAAGCCAAGCTTCGACAAGATTTTCTCCTTCCTTTTGAGTGAAACTATGAATTTCACCTAAGAGACGATCAAACATGGCCGGTGGAAAGAAACGTCCAACAAATGCTTCTCTCATTTGGTCCCAAGTTTTGATCACTCCGGGGCTTAATTCGTTAAACCAAATTTTTGCTTCTCCGGTGAGAGACGATGGAAAGAGTTTGAGGTGGATTGCATTTGCTTCGGTAGTTCCATAACGAAACATGTCACAAATTTCAAGAAAATCGGTGATGTGTTTGTGTGGATCGGATCTAACTCGACCATCAAATTGATTGTCTTTAATCATCGAAAGATGATGACCTTTGATAGTGAAGTTATCTCCAAGATTAATGGGAACAATGGTGGCCGCGGGTGTAGGAGCTACAACCCTATTGGTGGCCCACATAGGTCGATCGTCGGCCATTGGAAATGGTAATTCAAGAAAAAGATCAAGGATTGGATGAACTTCAGAAAGATTATCAAATGGTGGGTTAACAGTTCTTGGTTTTCTTCGATTATTTGGAACAAATGGGGTTCTCTTTTTGCGAAATAAACTTTCAGGGTTAGACAATGGTGTACTTAATTATTTGTTAGAAGAGCGAGTGGTCATACACGAGAAAAACAAGCCAATCGAAAAAGATTATCAACTAAAAAGGATTTTTTTTTTGAACAGTAACTGCCGGTTCAAAAATGAACCGAGCGGTTGGGAACGGTCTGGGTCACAGAAACAAATGAACCGAGCTGGCTGAAAATGAACCGGGCGGCTGAGACAGGTCAGGAACAAATGAACCGGGCGGCTGGGTTTGAACCGGGTGGTTGGGGTAGGTCAGAAGACTCTGAACTGGTCGGTTCAGATGTGAACCAGGCAGCTGAGTATTTTCGGGGTCACAGAAACTTTTGAACCGCGATTTCCTGGGTGAAAATTTCAAATAACTTTTAAAGAACAAGCTTAGGAACAAGAACAAAGCACAAAAAATATAAATAAAAACTAACAAAAACGTGATCAAATCCCAGGCAGCGGAGCCAAAAACTTGATGTATGTCGAGAGCGCAAGTTTTAAATTTAGAAACACGATTTACCAATAATTCAAATGAAACACATACGAGCAATTATACTCATCCATGTGTAGCAAGAGGTGATATGGTAAGCCGAGGTCGTTCACAAGGATTTGTATAGTTTTTATGTAAGGTGAGTTTGATTATAACAAAGACTTAGTAATGATTCTAAAGCAAGAAAAATAATGATGATGATGTAAATTCAATATATTAAAAACTACACTTGCCTAGACGAGTTTGCACAATTCCCTTGATATGATTATGACAATGGTTCAAATCGATTATAATGAATAAATTAGATGGTGCTCTAATTTGATTAGTTGGTGTACTAATCCTCTTGTTTTCAAGACTTTCAATCCTCGTCAAGATTTTAAGATGACAAAAACAATATTAAGTTTTGATCAAACAAGACTAACACAATTCAATCACTTGATTCGCTATCATTTCACAAGTAATTGACAACAACACTTTCATTTTTCTAAGTTTAACCAAGTTACATATGAAATGGTCAATACATAAGGTAACACCTTCATAGACAAAGGTTTACAATTGATTAAATAACAATGTCTCTTTCAACCTATTACACCATTAATAATCAACCAAACTTGATAACTCTTTTGTTTATGAAAACTTTGAAAGCAAAATTCGATCTTAGTATTAGCTTTTCATTGAATTAGAACCATAGAGTCATAATCAATCAACATTCATGTAACAAACATCATCTAGGCAAGTGCACAAGGCACTTAGCCGCTCATTGCAAACAAAGTAATAATCACATAAATTATATCACTTGAAAACATGATTAAAGAGTCTTACAAAAGTTGTCATGATGATTATAAGACTTAGGAACAATTATGAGGTGATCAATAATGATTCCTTTGATGATTACAATGATGGATAACGAATGTAAGTCAACTTCTTCCTGCGTTTTCTTCTTTGTAGCCTTCTTGACAGAGTATGAGAAATTTGGTATCTGAGTATGTGTCTTTTCTCTCAAGCCAATGCTTCTAATTAATATAAAACTACTCCTTGGCCAACAAGCAAGTTTCTTGGGCACCAAGTGTCATAAAATTCTGGACTTGAAGTAAATGAAGCATAATGACAACCTATATGAAGAGTTAGATCATTAAAATTAGTCATTAAGTGTGCCAGGAGTTGCAGCAACCCAAGGTTGAAGTCTCAACCTGAGGTTAAGATTCCAGCCCAAGGTTTGGAGTAAAGTTGGCATGGCAGTTTTGAACCTTGGGTTGAACTTAAGCCTTAGTTGTATTTCTTAAACCTTTGGTTGAGGAAGCAAGCCATAATTCATAGGAAACTTTTTCATTTAACTTCTCATTCATTTCATCAACACTTGATCTTTTCTTGAGATCGAAAATCTTTGTAACTTGATTCTTTATCTTTAATGATCTTCCCGAGGTCTTTATTATGGGTAGAATCTTTCGTTGTGCATAAGCTCTTGATTTAGCGACTTTTCCCCAACTTTCTAGCTATTCCCTTGGACTTGATTGTACCTGAACCTTAATATATCTTTTGTACCTTTTTCGCATAATATGTTCACAAACACAACCAAATACAATGCACAAACATAGAAATAACGCGACTAAAACATGTATGAAATGAGCGTTATCACCACCACCATTGTAAAACCCTAAAAATCTAAAATGTGCTAAAAGACCAAATTGCCCCTACAAGTTTAAAAATTATTTAAAAGCTTATAAAGTATCAAATAAATTCCAAACTTCTGGAAATGCACAAGTTATGATCCCAAATAATTTTAACAACTTTATTTAACATTTATACAAGAGATAAAATTACCAAAATACCCCTATGTGGCCGAATGGAATTATAAGTAAATATTATGTTATTTAAAATGGTTTAAAATATGTTAAATATGGAAATTTTGAAATCAAATCAATCCACATACTTTGCCAACCCTATTCCACCGAAAATAATGGTCTTATCCCCCCCTTGACTCGTTTTTTCCCATTTTAAAAATCAATCACACACTTTTCTTTCTAAAACCCTATTGCCGATTGGAATAAACACACACCAAAAATTCACATAGCCTCCATTCGACCTCCTAAAAACCCTAGAGCATTTTTACACGATCAAGCATCATCCTAAGGAGCCTAGAAAAATACTAACTCGAATTGTGGTGGCCGGATTCAAGAGTTTTTGAATTTTCTTGTTTAATTCAACCCGAAAGGTAAAAATTCCATTTTGATTCACACGACCTTGGTAAAATTTGTTTCTTAATTTTCTTGTGTTCCTCACATCATATGTAACCTGCAAAAATTGGTTTCAAGATTTTTAGATCGTTCGTGAAGCCGTGGTGAATTTTAGTCCGACTTTCTCATACGCGTAGGGAAGTAATTCGTGCACCCACTCTACACGTTTGAATCCTCTTGTGGTATTTTTCTCAGATCCTATATGTATTTAGAACATCAAATAAAATGATTAGAACGTACCATGCATGATCCATGAATTATTTGTGAATTAAATATGAAAAACGTGTTTAAATCCAAAATAATTGAATCCGAATTTTTGGGGCTTCTTATTTATTTTATTTGGACTCTACATGATCATAATAATCTGAGAAAAATGCTACTTCGAATTATTGGTGCCTAATCAAATTATTTTTGGATTTATTTAGTTTACCGATTTAAAGGAAATTAAAAAGAAAAAGAAAGTAAAATATTGTTCGATTAGGGTTTATATGATTAGGGTTTGTTTTTATAATATTAAATGATGATTAATGATGTTAAATGATTGTGTAATGATTAAAAATAGGTTAGATGTGTTAGGGTTTAGATTTGTGTGTTTTTAAATGTTATACGATTTATAATAAAAGGTTTTGGGTGAGTTTTGTAACTTTTAAAACTCATGGGTTGTTTTTAAAACTTATTTTGGGCTGTATACCTTTCGTATAAAATATAAGTTGAGGAGGTCTAGTGTCATTTTTGTATTTTAAAGGGTTGAAATGTCTTTATTGTTAAATTATGATTTAGATTGTAAATAATTATAATTGAGGGACTAAATATGTAATTTCTGGAAACTTAGGGTTGATTTGAGAAATAAATTATATTCAGGGGGTTATGTGTCATTTTGGTAATTTAATGGCTTAATATGTAATTATTGATAATTAAAGGTTGAAAATGTAAATTAAGGGTTAAATATGTAACTTTGATAACTTGAGGGACTGAAATTGTTAACTTGATAAATATGGATTCAAAACAGATTACTTGGGATATTTTCATATTTGAATCTTAACTTTGATATAATTACACTTAAAACCCTAATTTATGTAAAGTTGCCATAATTAACCCTAAACTTTTGTGACTTGTTAAAATACACCCTAAAGCCATAATATGTTTTGATAATGACTTAACCTAAATGAGAATATGGAAATCTTACTAATTATGGGAACTTTCTAATTATGGAAACTTTCTAAAAATAGAAACTTACTAAATATGGAAACCTACTAAAAATGGAAAGTTACTTAAAATGGAAAGGTTTGTAATTCTTTTCTACCCCTCTAGGTGTGAAGAAGGAGAGGACCTGATTCTGTGTCATCTTATTCATTTCTGAGTTGTGATTGCTTTTGGAATAAGGTACAGATATTCTGCTCTTTGTATAAGGAGCCTTCGGTCTCTATTTTGATTCGTATTAGGGTTTCCCTATGCCATTGCTATGATCCCTTTGATTGTGAACCTTGATATGATCCTTTGATTTGTGAACCTTTGCCATGATCCTTTTGACATGATCCTTTGATATGAACCTTTTGCTATGAACCCTGTGATATGAACTTTGACATTTGAACTGTGATTATGACCATGTGAACCTTTGCTTTGATATGAACCTGTGACCTTTGACCCCAATTTGATACTACGAGCCAAATGTGTTTCCTAGCCATGAAGGTAACATGGCCGTGTCTGTGATGCACCACTGACATGACTCTAGTGTACTCGAGTGATGTTGTACACCGTCCCCATTGTGATTTGTGAAATGCATGCGATTATTATTATTATGGCCAATGTGATATGTGGGGGGCGTATGGATGCATCCTAGATTTGTAATTGTGATTGTGATATTGTGATATGTGATATGTGGTGACTGATGATGGGTGCAATCCACGTCTTTCACAAAATGTGGGAGCTGATCACTCCATTGGATACATGAGGACACCCCTCATATTATCTGGTTATTAAGAGGTATCCCCTCTAGATTATGCAGGCTTATGTGATGTGATATATGTGGGCTCGTGGTGGATGACTGCCCTAACCTTTACTCTTGTACCTTATTTATTATTCCTTTTATTATGCTTCATTTGTCCATTTCCGTTTATTGTATATATCTGTTCACTGGGCTTTTTAAGCTCAGCCGCGTTTCTTTTCCCGCGACAGGTATCTAAGCTAGGAGCTTTTGGTTATGCTTTGGATGGGATGAGAGTTAAGTGGAGCTTTGACCTTAGATGACCACCTTTATCTTATGACTTTGTTTTGGACATGGATTTCCTTTGTATTCGTATTTTGGATGTTTCTTTATCTTTCGAACTTATGTATTATTCAAGTCGTGTTGACTTGACTTTCTCTTATGTATTTTATTAAGACTTCCGCTGTGTGTTTATGTATGCTTTGATTTGTCGCCATAATGTGATACTTCTACCCTTGTCGGGTTGGGGTGTTACAATTATGGTATCAGAGACAGGTTGCGACCTGTAGTACATAAGTCATGGCCTGTGAGTCTTATGGACCCTAGGATTTGACCCTAAAGGCTTAAGTTTTGACTGGTGAGGTTTTGGGTAGTCATAGGTTCTATTTCGTCTTCCATTTCGTGCTTATTCTCTTATTTTGTTGCTAATCGTTTTCGAAATCATTCAGATGGTGAATACTCGACATCAGGAATATAATGGAGCGACCCCTGATTTTCAAGCTATGATAGCCGCTGCGGTGGCTGCTGCTATTCCTCAAGTGGTGACTCAGGTCACCAATAATATCAAAAACGGGACAAGTTCTTCTGGTGGTGGCGGTGGCGATGCTCCACCCGCTGCTCCACCAGTTGGTATCCATGTTTGGATGGAGAGGTTTAACAAGCTCAAACCCCTCTCTTTCCGGTCAGCTGTCGTCCCCACTGAAGCAGAAGACGGGATTATCCACATGGAAAAGATGTTTAAGGTTTTGGGTTGCCCAGATGAGTTTAAGACTAGATTGGCTGCATTTAAGTTTGAAGGCGATGCACAGAGCTGGTGGACAGCTTATGCTCAGTCTCGGGAGCAGGGTTTTGAGGAGACTTGTACTTGGGAGGATTTTATGGGTATCTTTTATAAGCAGTACATTCCAGTGGTTGAACAGCAGCGATATGAGCGGGAGTATGGGAACATCCGTCAGGGGGACCGGGAAACGACTAGGGAATTTATGCAGCGGTTTATGAGGCTGGCCAGTTTTGTCGAGCCAGAGATTACGGGAGATGCTTACCGTCAGGCTAAGACATTTAAGTGGGCGTTAAAGAAATGGATATTGGACCGTATCGTGAATACGCATTATGATGACGTGGCTGCGGTTGCGAACGACGCTCGCAACATTGAGATGTTGCATAGTGATAGTAGTGGTTTTAATAAGCGTGATAGGGATGGTAACCGGGTGCATTCAAGGGGACAGAGTCAGCAGGGACAGGGTCAGGATCAGAGAGGTCGACAGGACCATAGGTACGATCAGCATGGTCGCCAGGACCGGGACTACAGTCAGAGGCGACAGGATTCTCGGGGTTATGATAGGCAGGTTTCTGGGAGGAGTGGCTACAACAACAACCCACGTCAGTATCGTGATCAGACTACTCGGGGTGCTCAGTCGGGTTATCAGTCAGGTTCTTCTGGACAGAGGAGGACTAGTGAAGTGTTACCTCCTCCACCGCTTTGTCCCACTTGTGGAAAGCCTCATCCGGGGCCATGCCACAAGGCTTCGGGAGGGTGCTTTGCTTGTGGGTCTCTTTCGCACTGGGTGAAGGATTGCCCGAATGACAAGAGGAAGCAGGTTGTTCCATCAGGTTCGGGTAGACCAGCTCCTACTACTGGTCGGGTTTATTCTCTTACACGTGATCAGGCGGCAGGCACGTCAGGTACCATTACCGGTTATCTTTATATTGGAGATCGTATTGTTTTTGCTTTATTTGACACCGGTGCTACACACTCTATAATATCTAATATGCTTGCCAAGAAAATAAAAGTAGCTCCAACACCATTGAATAATCTTATATCTATCTCTACTCCTATGAAAACCCAAGTCACCATCGATTGTGAATATGTAAATTGTCCGCTAAGATTTGATGATTGTGTTCGTCCGGCTAATTTGCTTCCCCTCGATATGATTGATTTTGATATAATTTTGGGTATGGACTGGTTGTCTTCTCATAAGGCCACCATCGACTGTCATTCCAGAAGTGTAAGCTTTGGTGATATCCATCATCCGAACTTTGTTTATCACGGTTCTCAGCCTTTGAAATCTGTTAAACTTATTTCTGTTATGAAAGCGCGGACTCTAATCTCTCATGGTTGCCAAGGGTTTTTGGCCTCTGTTAAAGATACGTCTTCTCAGGGACCTGATGTTAGTAGTGTTCCCATTTTTCGGGAGTTCGCTGATGTCTTTCCCGAAGAACTTCCTGGTCTTCCTCCCACCAGAGAAGTTGAATTCAGTATTGATCTAGTTCCCGGTGCTGAGCCTATCTCTAAGGCTCCGTACCGAATGGCTCCCGTTGAACTCAAAGAATTGAAAGTACAGTTAGAGGAGTTATTGGAGAACGGTTTTATTCGTCCGAGTGTTTCTCCCTGTGGCGCTCCTGTGCTATTTGTGAAAAAGAAGGATGGTAGTATGCGCCTTTGTATTGATTACCGGGAGCTCAACCGCATTACTATCCGTAACCGCTATCCCCTTCCGCGCATCGACGATTTGTTTGACCAGTTGCAAGGGGCAAAGCATTTCTCTAAGATTGATTTGAGATCGGGTTACCATCAGCTTCGTGTGAGGGAACAAGATGTTCCCAAGACTGCCTTTCGCACCCGCTATGGTCATTACGAATTCCTGGTTATGCCTTTCGGCTTGACCAATGCTCCGGCCGTCTTTATGGACCTTATGAACCGGGTTTCCCATGAGTTTCTCGATAAATTTGTCATTGTCTTCATCGATGATATTCTTGTCTATTCGAAATCTAAGGGGGAGCACGAACAGCATCTTCGGACTGTGTTGGAGATTCTTAGACAGAAGAAGTTGTACGCGAAGTTTTCTAAGTGTGAATTCTTGTTGAGTCAGGTCGCTTTTCTAGGTCACATTGTTTCTGCGGAGGGTATCACTATGGACCCAGCGAAGGTCGAGGCTATCAATAAATGGCCTAGACCTACAAATGTGACGGAGGTGAGAAGTTTTCTGGGACTCGCTGGATATTATCGTCATTTCGTTGAGGGTTTCTCGCGATTAGCCTTGCCATTGACACAGTTGATGAGAAAATGGGAGAAATTTGTATGGACTGAGGAGAGGGAAAACAGTTTTGAGGAGCTTAAGCAGAGATTAGTGTCGGCACCTATTTTGACTCTTCCGTCCGGTTCGGGTGGTTTCCAGATCTATAGTGATGCATCTAAAAAGGGTTTGGCTTGCGTTCTAATGCAACACGGAAAAGTCATCGCCTATGCTTCGAGGCAACTGAAGCCGTATGAAGAGAATTATCCGACACATGATTTGGAATTGGCTGCAGTGGTTTTCGCTCTTAAAATATGGCGGCATTATCTCTACGGTAAGTCATGTGACATTTTCACCGACCACAAAAGTCTTAAATATATTTTCACGCAGAAGGAGCTCAATATGAGACAGAGGCGATGGTTGGAACTCCTGAAAGATTACGATACCCACATCCGGTATCATCCCGGCAAGGCAAATGTTGTTGCCGATGCTCTTAGCCGGAAGTCGGGTATGGTCGCTAGTCTAAATTTTGAGCCTCGGATTCTAAATGATTTAGAGATTCTTGATGCTGAGCTTTGTGTTCGGGGTTGTGACGGTTATTGGTCGAGTCTCAAGGTTGAGTCCAACCTCATCCTGCGGATTAAAGAAGCCCAGAAAGATGACGGTGAACTCTGGGCTATTGCGCAGAATGTGGAAGATGGATAGCAGTCTGAGTTTCGGGTTGATGAGTTTGGTGTGGTATGGTTCAAAGATCGTCTGTGTGTTCCTAACGATCCTGATTTACGAGAGGCTGTTTTGTCAGAGGCGCATAGTTCTCCCTTTACTATACATCCGGGTTCCACCAAGATGTACCGAGACCTTAAGCAACATTTCTGGTGGAACGGTATGAAACATGATGTGGCTTCTTATGTGGCTAAGTGCTTGACCTGCCAGCAAGTCAAGATAGAGCATCAGAGAGCTAGTGGGTTGCTGCAGCCGCTAGATATTCCGACCTGGAAGTGGGAGGAAATTTCTATGGATTTCGTATCGGGTTTGCCACTTACCAGAAAGAAACATGATGCGATTTGGGTGGTCGTCGATCGACTAACCAAGTCGGCTCATTTTCTACCGATTCGTATGGATTATCGGGTTCCTAGATTGGCGGAGATTTTTGAGCAGGAAATCGTTAGACTCCACGGTATGCCTACGGCTATTATTTCAGATAGGGATCCACGGTTTACTTCACGGTTTTGGAAAGGGCTACATAAGGCTTGGGGTGCACGACTCAAGTTCAGTACGGCGTTCCACCCTCAGACAGATGGTCAGTCAGAGCGGACCATCCAGACATTGGAAGACATGCTGAGGGCATGTGCGTTAGAGTGGACGGGTAATTGGGACGAGTATCTTTGTTTAGTAGAGTTCGCTTATAACAACAGCTGGCATGCTAGTATTCGGATGGCTCCTTTCGATATGTTGTACGGGCAGAAATGTAGAGCACCCGTTTGTTGGAACGAAGTGGGAGAGCGTGCTATTGAGGGTCCGGAGTTGGTTCAGATCACGAATGAGAAGGTAGATGTTTCTAGGGAGAAGTTGAAGGAAGCTAGGGCTCGTCAGAAAAGTTATGCGGATAAACACCGTCGTGATTTGGAGTTTCGGGTTGGCGATCGGGTTTTCCTTAAGGTTTCACCGTTCCGAGGAGTAAAACGTTTTGGAATCAAGGGCAAGCTGAGTCCTCGATTCATCGGGCCATTTGAGATCCTGGAGCGTATTGGAGAGGTTTCCTACCGTTTAGCTCTACCTCCCCAGCTTTCGCATGTGCATGATGTATTCCATGTATCTCTCCTACGGGGATACAACTATCATCCTCTTCATGTGGTATCTTATCCTCTCGATCAGATTCAGCCGGATATGTCTCTTCCGGAAGAGCCGGAAGCGATTCTGGATCGCCAAGAGCGAGTTATGAGACGTAAAGTCATTCCGTTCGTCAAGATTCTTTGGCGGAACCACCCAGAGCGGGAAGCTACCTGGGAGACCGAGGAGTCTATTCGAGCTGGTTATCCTCATTTTGTATTCTGATCTGGTATGTCTCTATGTTGTTTCCGTTCCATTTCAGTTCTACTTCTTTGCAAATTTCGAGGACGAAATTTTTTGTTTAGAGGGGAAGAGTTGTAAAACCCTAAAAATCTAAAATGTGCTAAAAGACCAAATTGCCCCTACAAGTTTAAAAGTTATTTAAAAGCTTATAAAGTATCAAATAAATTCCAAACTTCTGGCAATGCACAAGTTATGATCCCAAATAATTTTAACAACTTTATTTAACATTTATACAAGAGATAAAATTACCAAAATACCCCTATGTGGCCGAATGGAATTATAAGTAAATATTATGTTATTTAAAATGGTTTAAAATATGTTAAATATGGAAATTTTGAAATCAAATCAATCCACATACTTTGCCAACCCAATTCCACCGAAAATACTGGTCTTATCCCCCCCTTGACTCGTTTTTCCCATTTTAAAAATCAATCACACACTTTTCTTTTTAAAACCCTATTGCCGATTGGAATAAACACACACCAAAAATTCACATAGCCTCCATTCGACCTCCTAAAAACCCTAGAGCATTTTTACACGATCAAGCATCATCCTAAGGAGCCTAGAAAAATACTAACTCGAATTGTGGTGGCCGGATTCAAGAGTTTTTGAATTTTCTTGTTTAATTCAACCCGAAAGGTAAAAATTCCATTTTGATTCACACGACCTTGGTAAAATTTGTTTCTTAATTTTCTTGTGTTCCTCACATCATATGTAACCTGCAAAAATTGGTTTCAAGATTTTTAGATCATTCGTGAAGCCGTGGTGAATTTTAGTCCGACTTTCTCATACGCGTAGGGAAGTAATTTGTGCACCCACTCTACACGTTCGAATCCTCTTGTGGTATTTTTCTCAGATCCTATATGTATTTAGAACATCAAATAAAATGATTAGAACGTACCATGCATGATCCATGAATTATTTGTGAATTAAATATGAAAAACGTGTTTAAATCCAAAATAATTGAATCCGAATTTTGGGGCTTCTTATTTATTTTATTTGGACTCTACATGATCATAATAATCTGATAAAAATGCTACTTCGAATTATTGGTGCCTAATCGAATTATTTTTGGATTTATTTAGTTTACCGATTTAAAGGAAATTAAAAAGAAAAGGAAAGTAAAATATTATTCGATTAGGGTTTATATGATTAGGGTTGTTTTGATAATATTAAATGATGATTAATGATGTTAAATGATTGTGTAATGATTAAAAATAGGTTAGATGTGTTAGGGTTTAGATTTGTGTGTTTTTAAATGTTATACGATTTATAATAAAAGGTTTTGGGTGAGTTTTGTAACTTTTAAAACTCATGGGTTGTTTTTAAAACTTATTTTGGGCTGTATACCTTTCGTATAAAATATAAGTTGAGGAGGTCTAGTGTCATTTTTGTATTTTAAAGGGTTGAAATGTCTTTATTGTTAAATTATGATTTAGATTGTAAATAATTAAAATAGAGGGACTAAATATGTAATTTCTGGAAACTTAGGGTTGATTTGAGTAATAAATTATATTCAGGGGGTTATGTGTCATTTTGGTAATTTAATGGCTTAATATGTAATTATTGATAATTAAAGATTGAAAATGTAAATTAAGGGTTAAATATGTAACTTTGATAACTTGAGGGGCTGAAATTGTTAACTTGATAAATATGGATTCAAAACAGATTACTTGGGATATTTTCATATTTGAATCTTAACTTTGATATAATTACACTTAAAACCCTAATTTATGTAAAGTTGCCATAATTAACCCTAAACTTTTGTGACTTGTTAAAATACACCCTAAAGCCATAATATGTTTTGATAATGACTTAACCTAAATGAGAATATGGAAATCTTACTAATTATGGAAACTTTCTAATTATGGAAACTTTCTAAAAATAGAAACTTTCTAAATATGGAAACCTGCTAAAAATGGAAAGTTACTTAAAATGGAAAGGTTTGTAATTCTTTTCTACCCCTCTAGGTGTGAAGAAGGAGAGGACCTGATTCTGTGTCATCTTATTCATTTCTGAGTTGTGATTGCTTTTGGAATAAGGTACAGATATTCTGCTCTTTGTATAAGGAGCCTTCGGTCTCTATTTTGATTCGTATTAGGGTTTCCCTATGCCATTGCTATGATCCCTTTGATTGTGAACCTTGATATGATCCTTTGATTTGTGAACCTTTGCCATGATCCTTTTGACATGATCCTTTGATATGAACCTTTTGCTATGAACCCTGTGATATGAACTTTGACATTTGAACTGTGATTATGACCATGTGAACCTTTGCTTTGATATGAACCTGTGACCTTTGACCCCAGTTTGATACTACGAGCCAAATGTGTTTCCTAGCCATGAAGGTAACATGGCCGTGTCTGTGATGCACCACTGACATGACTCTAGTGTACTCGAGTGATGTTGTACACCGTCCCCATTGTGATTTGTGAAATGCATGCGATTATTATTATTATGGCCAATGTGATATGTGGGGGGGCGTATGGATGCATCCTAGATTTGTATTTGTGATTGTGATATTGTGATATGTGATATGTGGTGACTGATGATGGGTGCAATCCACGTCTTTCACAAAATGTGGGAGCTGATCACTCCATTGGATACATGAGGACACCCCTCATATTATCTGGTTATTAAGAGGTATCCCCTCTAGATTATGCAGGTTTATGTGATGTGATATATGTGGGCTCGTGGTGGATGACTGTCCTAACCTTTACTCTTGTACCTTATTTATTATTCCTTTTATTATGCTTCATTTGTCCATTTCCGTTTATTGTATATATCTGTTCACTGGGCTTTTTAAGCTCAGCCGCGTTTCTTTTCCGCGGCAGGTATCTAAGCTAGGAGCTTTTGGTTATGCTTTGGATGGGATGAGAGTTAAATGGAGCTTTGACCTTAGATGACCACCTTTATCTTATGACTTTGTTTTGGACATGGATTTCCTTTGTATTCGTATTTTGGATGTTTCTTTATCTTTCGAACTTATGTATTATTCAAGTCGTGTTGACTTGACTTTCTCTTATGTATTTTATTAAGACTTCTGCTGTGTGTTTATGTATGCTTTGATTTGTCGCCATAATGTGATACTTCTACCCTTGTCGGGTTGGGGTGTTACAACCGTTTCCCTGATTCCTGGGTTTATTGCACTTATTACGGTAATGACCCTTCTCAATACATCCATAGCAGGTGACTTTCGCCCTACGGTTATTGGGTGGTGCTGCTTGAGCGGTGGCTAGGGGTCTGGACCTGCAATTCTTGGCCAAATGTCCCACTCTCTGGCAGTTGTGACACTTAACCGTGCACTGGCCTTTGTGGTGTAGCTTACAGCGGTTGCACAGAGGTGCATTCCTATCATACCCTTTTCTCTCACTTGAGAGTAAATGTTGTTACCCTTTGAGTGGTCTTCCCACTTTCTCTTGTTGTCAGTACCCTTTTCTGGGACATCCACCAATTCCTGGTCCATTAACTTGTTGGCTATTGCCATGGTCTCATGGAGATCTGCAGCCCTTGAAGTAGTCACATTTCAGGACATAGCAAAGCCAGTTCCTGGAATCTCTGGTTGTAAGCAGCCATGTTGTTATTCTACACCTTCAAGTTCCAAAATTCTATCTCCAACTTCTTGACCTCATTTCGTGGGCAATACTTCCTAAGCACTAACTCCTTGAAGTCATCCCACGTCATAGCATAAGCAACATCTATGTTGCTTGATTTCATATAGTTGTTCCACCAGATCAAAGCAGCATCCATGAAAGTGAAAGATACATATTTGACCCTATCGTCATCGTTACAACCACTGATGCGAAACACAGTTTCTAGCTTTTCAATCCACTTAGTCAGGCCAACGGCTCCCTCTGTTCCTCCGAAACACAGTTTCTAGCTTTTCAATCCATGATCTTTCGGAATTCAGAGTAAGTGCAGCCATGGCTGTTGGTCACTGGCCTTGACGTTATGGGGTTGGTGGTTGAGTTGTTTGCAGCTGCGAGTGCGGCAGCCACACGAACATTGACAAGCTGATCTAGCATTGCTTGATTCAGCACAAGTGGGTTTGCCACGACCTTGGTTGGGGCAGCATTCTTAGCATTTCTGCCTTGCGCAGCTCTTGCTGGGGTGACATTCCTAGTAGTCCTGCCTCGCACTGCTCTTGCTGGGCCAGGTGTGTTAGCAATTCATCCTCGTGTGACTCTGGTTGACTTTCTCTTAGGTGGAATACATCATCTACTAGAAACTAATCTATGCTCGGTCACGTTCAAGGCGTAACTGCTCAAATGCTGAAGTCATCCCTCCAATGGCAGCCTCCAAATGATCCACACGGTGTCTCAGCTCCTAGTTCTCTCTCATCACAGCACCGATCGTATACTCAGCAGTCATGATCCTCTGCCACTGAGCGCGATCAGTACCTCGAGCTCTCCTCAACATCCCATGAATCCTGGTCTGGCCTCTACCTAAACTGATAGCCCTAAAGTCTAAATCCCTGAGCTCCCTACCATGTGACCTCTCTAGTGCCTCTAATCTGGCTCTCAGGCCAATCATCACAAGTCTGTCGAAAAACATCTCCTCAAGCAATACACGTGAAGCTCTGTCAACTGTCCCAATCCGACTCTCAACACTCTGAATGTGGTCAGGCTGCTCTAACCTCTCAATCTGATCTGAGTGCACATCGAGCAAACTAGCATGGTTCCCCAGCTGAATCCATACCTGCTCCATGATAGTAGGATCCTCGTACTCAGCTAGTGAGGCTGGTAGAAGTGGTAAAACCACTGGTGATGAAAGTGGAGAAGGTATCGGAGATGGAGGTGGCACGAATGAAGGAGATGATGGATTATACTCCTGACTAGCAGCACGCACACCCGTTCTGGTATCACAAGTAATGTCAATCCACTAGGTATCACTCAAATCCTGTATCTAGGCAGCCTGAAGCTCTGCCCTACTTTAAATACCCCCTGTACATCCTCCATGATGCCCTTGTCATCCCGTGGCATCATCACCAGATCTAGATCCATCGGTACCCCACTGTCCCTGTCAACAAACGCACAAACATGAGCGTGCTCGACGGGTGTTGTCACTGCTAGTGTGGGCTCTACTTAAACCTGCACTGGATCCTTATCCTCATCAGAATAAGACTGAATAGACCTCCGCAATATCTGATGGGGAAGGGAATGATCTAGAGATGACATAGGTGACTGAGATGATGGTGAAGCAAAGATACCCGTGTAACCATAACGGGTTCTCCTGAATGGTGAGGATAGTACAGATGATTGCTGGATGCGACGTCCACGGACTCTCATATAAGAAGCCCGGCGTCTAGTGGGTGGGGCAGTCTGAGTATACTGGGTGAGGGTGTAAAGGTGAGCTGGAGATGAACGGTGAGCTGTGGCATAGCGGGGTAGGTATGGTGAGGTAGATGCTGGAGTGGTGTGTGTAGGCTGAGCAGCTGCTCTAACAACCTCCATCAACGGGTCATCCAGAAATGGAACTAGTCATCGAAGCGAGGAAGTGTGTCCAGCAGCAATTACGTCATCACGAACATCGGAAGGAAGAGACATGGTCTGTGACAAATATGGTGTGGCATGTGTAAGTATAAAGAAAATAATTATATCATACTCCCTCCGCCCCAATTTTATTTTCACTTATTCCTTTTTCGGACGTCCCAAAATTATTGTCACATACCCAAAATAGAAAGTGAATAGATAGTGGAGTTTGGTAAAGTTTACTATATTACCCTTGGTTGAAATTAATATTGCAAACTTTAAAGAAGTGTTAATTAGTTGGTTAAGGGTAAACTTGTCATTTGGCAAAAAAGTAAGAGAGAGAAAGTAGTGATAGTGACATTTTTCCAAAAGAATATGTTTTTTTTCGGGTGACAATAATTTTGGGACGGAGGGAGTATATGTTAATTAAAATACTCAAACAACATAGTATAATACTTAATCATATAAGGCAAATAGTGATCAAATCATGGCGAGCTAGGTAGGCATGCATCTGGCGCTTATAAGGAAATGTTTTTTTTCATAAACTGGTTATAGTTTAGGGTTTTTATACACCTAGTTCTCTATAACCTAGGCTCTGAATACCAATCTGTAACACCCCAAAATCTGAATTTGTGAAAGCATACATGTTTGGGTGCTACTAAATCGATAATCACAACACAAAGATATAGAGAACGGATTAAAAATCCGTTTTAAAATAGTTTACATTTCCAAAGTTAAATGTCATACATCAAGTTCAGTTCAATTAAAACAAAGCCCGTTTAACATGACTGTCCCAAATCAAAGTTTGACTCATGAGCAAAATCGTTTGTAGAAATTATGACCAATGCTATGCCCTGCCTTCTATGAATACATTCTCAAACACCTGAGAAAAACATGCTAAAACTCAGCTAATGCTGGTGAGTTCATAGGTTTAAAGTAAATGAGCACATATGGACCATAGCAAATAATTCAGCAAACACACTCTAACTGTATGCTAACACTAAGCTCATCCAACCGAAACTAGACAAACAATATGCCAAGCTGGCATAGCAAACAAAGGGTGCCAGCGAGTGTTAATCCCCAGACACTCGGCAAAATCCGACATGGTATACGTTCGCGTTGACCTGCCGAGCCAACCAAACAAGGGAGTCACCCCTAATAGATCTATTAATATCATACGCGCTTCCCAAGAGGAATTGACGGTTGATGATAGTGGGCGCAATGGGATTCAAACATACTGAGGTTATCCACATACTAGTGCGTAAAACAAAAAACAAAGTTCCATTTGGTCCATGAACACAATTTTGCATGTTTCTCACCCCAAGGTTTATAAAAATAATTCGTATAAAAATGGGGCTATAAACTCACCTTAACAATAATAGCAATCTGCTAGTCAACAATAACACAGTGCAACCGCTCCAACACGCGACCTAGATAAGTATGGTAAGTCTTAGCGAAATATTCATGTTTTAAACGTGTTAACTCATTTGAAAGGTTTACGTGTGTCAAGTTGATGCGCGTGATGTGTCGTTGCGGTTTAGCAGTTTTAATGCCTACTCAAGTTTTAAATTTATATTTAGCCGACTTATCAATAACACACACACTTAACGAGCAGTGTACCCGGTTAGTATGAATATAATGGTAAGTAGAGTGTCGATCACTAAGAGTGGAACGTATTATCTAGTTATTCTAATCAGTATTTTAATATATTAAGTTAGCTATACAACCTATTCTAATGCAAGGGGGGTTCAGCCTAAGAGACTGGCACGATTTTGTTGCAATTAAATAATAAACTAAACCAATAGGCACGAATCAGCAAGTAGCACACACGTACACAGATAAATACTTGAGACAATAAGAGGGCTGTCCTTATGATAAGTAGTTTGTCACTTGTTTTATTGCTAGTGTTATATGAAGTGTATAGTTCGATGCAACGCACCGAGATTAAGTCCTTTCTCGTTGGTTCTAATCTTATCGGCGAGTAAACCCTTAATGATTACTTATGACTATCCCGTTTATCTTTCTCCTATTTTTCTACAGACCATAGAATACATAGGCATCTAATAAACAGGCGAGGGCAGAGGCATGGCGACCCGATCAACGCTCAGCTAGACACAGAGGTTATCAATGCACTAATAAAAGTCACCAATGACATCAACATATAAACTTTAATTAATGAGAAAGCAGTTTTAAGGGAGTGCAACCTTTCCGTTGTCACCTTACACAAGCCACCAATCTTGATGAATTAAAGTTTACTAACACAATAAAACAAAACTACTTAATGAATTAAACATATGCAGCACCTTCTTACAGCTCTTGTATCTTTTATTTGGGTGTGTCTTGTGCTGCTTCCTTGACTGAATTCGTCCTAGGTTTCTCCTGTTCGGTCTTCGGTTATAATATATTTCCTCCGAATTCGTCTGGTCTTGGGGTATTTATAGTTTCTGTCTGAGGGTGAGATGCGGCGCATCTAAGGAGTAGATGCGGCGCATGTACTTAACTTCGCGTGGGGTCCAAGATTATAATATTCAGGAATATTCGTACACCGCCAGTAGATGCGGCGTATCTTTGTCTTTGGATGCGGCGCATGTCCTCTTGTATCTTGGATCGTATCTAGTGAAATATTGATAGTGATGCGGCGCATGTAATGAGTGAGATGCGGCGCATCTGGAGCAGAATAGTCTTGATCTTGTCCAATTAAGTAGACTCTTCACTTTTGCATGTTTTGCTCCATAATTAGTCCAAAATCGCCAAGTTTCACCAAATGCTTGTTTTCAACTGAGAATTACAAAAGTAAACGATTAAGTATCAATCCTCATACATAAAATAGTAAAACAAGTCAAATTAATAGGATAAATGATAGTAATAAAATGTACTTATTTGAGTTCATCAAATATCCCCCCACTTGAACTTTACTTGTCCCCAAGTAAACCTTAGAATTAATCTTATGAAAATGTATCCTAAAGGATATTAGGATTTATTTTTATATTTAAGCATGTATTCGTTTTTGTCATAATCACACAACTAAACACTTAACGAATTAGAAGTAAAATAAAATATTTCGATAAAAGCAAATCTAATCGTTTAACTGTCCAGTCGCGACGAATATTCTATCATAAGCTTGGCAAGTATACACATCTCCACCACTAAAGCCAAGGAATAACAAGTCTAAAGCGGTAAAAAGGGTTTTTAGGCTTAAGGGTTAATCATTCTTATTCACTATCGATCTCAAATTCCAGAAAAGGCGACAAAATCACAAATACATGATCGAATCCACGAACACGATACTCGCAATTGCTCAAATCCTTAACTCGAATAGGCTAAAGATAGGTCCAAACTTCACCAATAATAATATATCAAAAAGGGCGACAAAATCATAAATACATAGCCGAATCCACGACTACGATACTTAAGATTGCTCAAATCCCTAATCTCAATAAATCAAAGGTTTGGTTGGATAAAGAATAGTACAGGGTATGGATAATATTTGGGATATAAATTGGTATAAAACAAAACAAAAAATAAACAAAACAAATAAATTAAAATCCTAAGTGTGGTTAATCACTATCCCAACCATCCCATGAATAAGACTTATATCATTGAATAACTCACGCTTTAACACTTGAAACACACGCGTTTGGTAGACACGAATTATATTCAACAAGATCTTAATCAAAGAATAAACCTTAGTTGACGTTCCCATAACTGCCAACTCCCATTCAATCCATAGATATAATATACAACAACTAGTGGTGATATCGACCACTTACATAACTTTACATCGTTGGTTAAAACAAACATCCAACTCTTCTTTTTCTTTTTCTTTTCTCATTTTTTCGATTTTTTTTTTTTTTTTTTTTTTTTTTTTTTTTTTTTTTTTTTTTTTTGACATCAACATATATGTGTAAAATTTCACCAAATCACCAAAACAATAATTCTGGATAATTTTTCCATACTTTTCATGACTTCAGAAATAACGGTAATAGTGAAAGTAGTAAACACACGAAAAATAAACTCAAAGATATACAATATTTACTTTCACTCCAATTGCATTGTGCAATTTCCCGACCTAACCATAGATAATGAATTACGCACGCGAACACAGGTAATGTAAGGAAACTCACTTTGCCTATAGCAATTAACCAACCACGGATTCTAATCTATAGGGTAGGCTAAGGTTTAAGGTGTAACGAAACATTTTAACAAAGGTGTAAGAAACGAAAGGAATGGCTCTGAGTGTTTTTCTAGGGGTATCTTACTCTAAAAATGAGAGTAACAAAAGGGTTTATACGGGGGTTAACTAACCAGTGTAGTTAGCTAATATCACATAACATATAAAGGTTATTTGGGTGTAATCCTAGAAATTTTACCAATTTAGACAAGTCATTCTAATTATATAAAATAATACTTATTTTGGTGGTCTCGAATAGTATACAAGCCAAGTTCTAAAGTTTACAAGTCACCGGCACACTCATAGATTTGTGAATTTTGAAAAATCACAATTTTTGAAAATGACGTCATGTGTGCAGCTATGCAACTTAGACTTTAAACAAAAACATGCTAAAAAATTTAATTTTGATATATTAAGCACATTTTAAGCATATTTTGAAAAGTTTAGGACAAGTAAGTGTTAAGTGTTCTAATTCTCCAATCCCCCCACTTAAGTTAAACAACGTCCTCGTTGTTCGTATAAAAGGTTAAAAACTGGAAAATAAAAGAATTAGAACAGAAAAACTCCCCTGAGATTTGCTCGGTATGATCCTCCATTAGTATTAGAGCAAAAATAATCTTTCTTGTGGATGAGAAAGATTAAGCTTCATATTAGATGTATCCACAGGAAATGCAGGAATCTATAATACCACCAATGCTTCAAAAACACACCTAAGATAAGAAAGGTTCAACTTGCATAATACATTAGTAGTTAGGAAAAATAAAACATAAAAATTAAAAATGAAAATCATCAGGTCAGTCGATGCGCCGTATCTTATGGAAGAAGATACGCCGTATCGAGCCTGGAATAAATACGGATCAGAATAAAAGATGCGCCGCATCCTTAACCAGGGATGCGCCGCATTGAAAATAAACTGATAAAAAGTTTTAAATTCGAAAAATAAAAAATGCAGAAAAATAAAGATATGACCATTGCAGGAGATGCGTCGCATCTCAGGATTGAGATGCGCCGTATCCTCGGCGGCCTGACTGACTCGACACATAAACAGAATAATAAAAAGATAAATCCGGGTTGTCTCCCGGTAAGCACTTGTCTTTATTCCAGAGTCTTCAAGTTAGACTCACGTTCAGCTCTTCAGTATCGATCATTTATTCCTACATGGCCACGTAGGATCCATTTAGCAACTAAATCGTCACGTATATATTCAGGTCCCAAATTCAAAACTCCTTTATAGAATCCTTCCATTATTTGATATGGGTACTCAATCCCTCTCTTTATGTCATCATTACTAATAAAAAGGAATGGAGAGAATTTGTAGCAGACCCTATTAGTAGCATGTTTAAATCCAGGGTGAGTTCGGGGCATCATATAAGTGATAATGTCGCTTCCACATTGAAAGGTGATCTTTCCTTCAAATCGTTTTGCATTAATAGTGATCTCCCTACAAAATGGTTTTCCAACAATCACGTCACCCATATTGCTGTCACGATAGGCATTCATGTCTTCAACAACGGCGAACTCAGTTACAATAGTAAAGCGTCCAACAAAGATCGGGACATTAATGAAGGCTCCAACTACATTTTTCCCTTTATGCTCCACTTTATTTCTCATAATAGAATTGTAAAAGCTCCTTGACATGACATTGATTGGTAAAATAGGAAAGAAATTGGCGTCAATACACTTGTATCCAATCATTCATGGGAATTGCAAATTGTAACCACAATCGGCGTGGATCCTTCTACCGTAATCCCAAGAACCGTCATATCCCTCAAATTCATCGTAATTCCTAGTATTAATAACGTTGACTTTTGGACTATCCACAATTTCTCCTTCTTCTAACTCAGATTCCGCATCGTCCATGAATAGGTCATTGGATTCCAAGGGTCCATCAAGGTCATTAAGTTCAATGTAGTCCCCGTCGTAACGTTCGGGTGATTTATCATGCACTAATATATCATTCATAAAGTTGGCTTCGAAGTCGAAGTCAATCAGCTCTCCGAATCCATCCATTTTCCTTCTGAAATAATCACAAAAGCATCAGTAGGATCTGTTCGCAAGAAGAAAAATTAACAAATATAGAAACGGATATAAGAATAAAAATAACTGATATTGGCAGATGATGCGCCGTATCCAAAAAGTTAGATACGCCGTATCTTATAATCGTTAAAATTAAATCAGACTTTTATTCAGAAAATAGATACGCCGCTTAGAAATTTGAATGCGCCGTATCGAATTAAATTAATCAAAAATCGATATTTATTAAAATTAAATGCGTCGTATTAACGAAAACTTAATGCGCCGTATTTTCGTTACGATTCAAAATATAAGATTTTTGATTCAGAAGATACGTCGTATCGATAGAGATCGATGCGCCGTATCTGTTTAATTAATCGAAAACTGTTTTTAATTAAAATAATAGATACGCCGTATCTGCTAAAGCAGATGCGTCGTATGGCGTTAACGTTTAGAAATTTTTTTTTATCAAAAACAGATACGCCGTATCTTCGGGAAAAGATGCGTCGTATTACTTTATCGCTTAGAAAAAATTTTCTTATTAAAAACAGATACGCCGTATCTTGGGGAAAAAATTGAACGCAATACGCCGTATCTGATAAATCAGATGCGCCGTATCGTTCGATTTAGCTCAGTACAACGATAGCAGAAAACAAAAAATACAAAAAATAAAAACAAATAAAACACACGAAAATAAACACAAACAAAAGCAAACAAATAACACACAAAAACAGAAAATATGCAAAATAGTACAATGAATGCAAATTAATCTAATACACAACAAAATTAGCGGTTAGATAAAAAAATTAAAAACCTAATTAAAATACTAATCAAATTAACAGATAATAACAATTCACTCCCCGGCAGCGGCGCCAAAAACTTGATGCGCGTGATGTGTCGTTGCGGTTTAGCAGTTTTAATGCCTACTCAAGTTTTAAATTTATATTTAGCCGACTTATCAATAACACACACACTTAACGAGCAGTGTACCCGGTCAGTATGCATATAATGGTAAGTAGAGTGTCGATCACTAAGAGTGGAACGTATTATCTAGTTATTCTAATCAGTATTTTAATATATTAAGTTAGCTATACAACCTATTCTAACGCAAGGGGGTTCATCCTGAGAGACTGGCACGATTTTGTTGCAATTAAATAATAAACTAAACCAATAGGCACGAATCAGCAAGTAGCACACACGTACACAGATAAATACTTGAGACAATAAGAGGGCTGTCCTTATGATAAGTAGTTTGTCACTTGTTTTATTGCTAGTGTTATATGAAGTGTATAGTTCGATGCAACGCACCGAGATTAAGTCCTTTCTCGTTGGTTCTAATCTTATCGGCGAGCAAACCCTTAATGATTACTTATGACTATCCCGTTTATCTTTCTCCTACTTTTCTACAGACCATAGAATACATAGGCATCTAATAAACAGGCGAGGGCAGAGGCATGGCGACCCGATCAACGCTCAGCTAGACACAGAGGTTATCAATGCACTAATAAAAGTCACCAATGACATCAACATATAAACTTTAATTAATGAGAAAGCAGTTTTAAGGGAGTGCAACCTTTCCGTTGTCACGTTACACAAGCCACCAATCTTGATGAATTAAAGTTTACTAACACAATAAAACAAAACTACTTAATGAATTAAACATATGCAGCACCTTCTTACAGCTCTTGTATCTTTTATTTGGGTGTGTCTTGTGCTGCTTCCTTGACTGAATTCGTCCTAGGTTTCTCCTGTTCGGTCTTCGGTTATAATATATTTCCTCCGAATTCGTCTGGTCTTGGGGTATTTATAGTCTCTGTCTGAGGGTGAGATGCGGCGCATCTAAGGAGTAGATGCGGCGCATGTACTTAACTTCGCGTGGGGTCCAAGATTATAATATTCAGGAATATTCGTACACCGCCAGTAGATGCGGCGTATCTTTGTCTTTGGATGCGGCGCATGTCCTTTTGTATCTTGGATCGTATCTGGTGAAATATTGATAGTGATGCGGCGCATGTAATGAGTGAGATGCGGCGCATCTGGAGCAGAATAGTCTTGATCTTGTCCAATTCAGTAGACTCTTCACTTTTTGCATGTTTTGCTCCATAATTAGTCCAAAATCGCCAAGTTTCACCAAATGCTTGTTTTCAACTGAGAATTACAAAAGTAAACGATTAAGTATCAATCCTCATACATAATATAGAAAAACAAGTCAAATTAATAGGATAAATGATAGTAATAAAATGTACTTATTTGAGTTCATCACAAGTGCTCGTGTATTTCTTGCTTGCGTTGTGGTAAGGTACATTTCAAAATAGTTTATCGTATAAGATTCTTTGGTGATGGCTCATGGTGAAAGTGTAAGGTGAAAATACGTGCGATGGAAACTTCCGTGCTTAGTGCTTGTCGTCGCAAAATACGTAAGTAATATATATATATATATATATATATATATATATATATATATATATATATATATATATATATATATATATATATATATATAATATATATATATATATATATATATATATATATTATAATTATTTATAATACAATGACAATTATAAGGGAATTTATAAGTATTTAATTTAGAAAAATCAAATAAAGTGTAAGTGTATAAATATATAACATATATTTATAAGTCTCATAAAGTCTAAAAATATTAATTTAGAAGAATTAGTATTTTTTTAATAATAAGAAAAATTTGTTTCGTCTTTTAGTCGGTTTTCATCCAAAAATATTCTAAGTGCCAAAATTTTAGAAAAATCAGGCATGACCCATTCGTTTATTCAAACTTTTCCATTTTTCTCAAGTGTTGCAATTTCCTCAAATAATCCCTTTCGTTATAATTATTTGCAAATCTAGTCCAACGTATACATATTTTAGGTTATAAGTATATATATCGTTACATTTACATTTTAATTATAAGTTTTGTCATAAAAGTCAACGTTTAGTCAAAATTTTCCCAAGAGTCACTGGAAGTCAACAAAACATCGTATTGGGCCAAAAAGTGCATTAAAGGGCAACCTTTGTCTTTAAATGTGCCAACGAGTCCAAAATGGTTTTTAATCGATATATAACGTTTCGATACGTAAAAATATTTATAGTAAGTTGGAAAACATTCCAAAACTCATTTTTGTCATCCGAAATCAATTGGGCAGAATAGTCCCTTATAAGCCCAATAGTTCCATTTTTGTCCAAAACTAATATAAACCTTTTAAGTTACGTTATATATATCGTTAAGTTTCTAAATGATCAAATAAGCACCTTAAATAAGCCACTGGTCAAAAAGTCAAAGTAGGCCGATAATGGGTTGGGCGCGGCCCAACTTGTACAGTACATGTCATAAACCCGAAAACAAGTTTAAACCTTTAGGCCCTTTTTGTCTGAATAGTTTTCGTAATGATGTTTTAATTAACCAAATAAGTACTTATTAATAAGCAATGAGGTCAAATGGTCAAACATGGTCAAATTTCAGTGGGCTCGGCCCAAGGGGTGTCGTGCGATCCAAACACCCAAAAAAAATAGTCAAAACAATAAGCTAGAGCTTATTTCAATAAGCTATTCCAAATAAGCCATTAAGCACAAAATTCACCCTTTCATTACTAGAGGAAAAGTTTTATGTTTTTCAAAACCCCAATTCTTGTTTCTTCCAAAATGTAGCCGATTTATGTGTGTACACAAATAAGTGCATATCTCATTTTAAATTCGCGTAATTAGCACTAAACACATTTGTACCATCAAACTAGCACCACAAGTAGTAAGATTCACCACAGAAGCAAGAATTGACATAATTTGGTTATAGTTTTCAAAAAAAAAGTCAAGCAATAGCATTTGTACACCAAACCCTTGCTTTTTCATCTTAAAAAAACATAAATATTTAACATTTGGTAACACTTTTAAACATTACAAGATCATGAAATGAACAAGATTGAAAAAGTTTTGAAGTTTCCTTACAAGGAGGGTGTTTGTATGTGAGCAGGAAAACCAAGGGAGAGCTCAAAATGCACCAAATTTACCCACAATACATTCCGATTAACCCAAAACACTTGAAAGTACAACCCGATTGCTTGAAAACTCACTAGGTTTTTGTAGATCTTGAAATTATGGTTGGTTCATGGGTTTTGAGAGTGAAAATGATCAAGGAATGTTTAGATAAGTAAAATGTGTGTGTGTGTAGTTGTGTGAAGTGTTTATGGTATAAAAACAAAAGGGCCTTATGTCATTATGCACTAATGAATCATAGTGTATCAAATTTTTTTGTCTCCATGTGCTTGGTTGGGCGCCAAACGACACAAAGGAGAGGGGAAAAAAGATTTTTGCTCCTCGTTGGTGTATCGTGTGTCGTTTTAAGCTTAAATGTTACCATAAAGTCCCGTTTTGACGTTTTTGGACACGTACACGCAAGATAAAATTTTTATCGACGTTTTCGTTAGAATAATAATAAAATATTATTATTTGCTAAAAATTCATTTATTTTACTACTACCATATATACTATAGTGTCGGTTCGCGTGTAGGGTTGTTTTTCAGTAAATACGAGAAAGCTTTTCAGTTAGATACGAAACTTGTCAGTAACTATCAGAAATAGAATAATTTAAGCTTACTGACAAAAATAGACTTTTTCAACAGTGAAGCTACAGTATACGGGACAGCTCCCCAAAAATGTTCAAAAATGCTCAGAAATATGCAATTACGCATAGAAATGCTCGGCTTAAAAGATAGTTAATAAATATTTATTATTAACTTAAAATGTGAAAATTGCCATTTGTCACACTTCAGCAGTACTAATAAAAAACCAATGCCTTTAACATTTAATTCCTAACAATCCTCCCCTAAACTTATGATTTACCCTAAATCATCAAGTTTCTGAATTAAATCATTACCTTGTGAGGATTCTTCCAAACACTATCTTCTTAGTCTTAGTCTTGTAGTCTTCATTGCTTCTACTTGCTAATATATCTTCCTCACTAATTACCTTGCCATTTCTGAGTCTTCATCAACTATGATCTTAACAACTAACATAACAAATAAGATACCAGCTCTCAATGGATAGTCCTTCTCAATCAACATGTAGACATCCACACCATCTTTTGTAGATACATGGTGAACACCACAAGTATCATACAATCTCCATATAGTAGCAAGGTCATGAGCTTGAAAATGCCATAAAGGATCTTCTGAATCTGGTTCATACAACCTCTTCAATTCCACCCATAACTCCTTGTCTTTGTCTTCTATTGGATCTGTAGACCTGAACTTTTCTTGAACCAGACTCCATAGCTTATTTAAATCTTCTCTATCAAAAGCCTTCATCATATCTTCAAAATACTTGTAGACTTTTGAGCGTCCTCCTACCCTGATAATCATCCAGGCTTTCCCAAGTGTATCTATGTGTATCTACCAATCAATAATTGGGTGTTTAGCTTGAATAGGATCAACATTCAATGCTTCTGGGATTATTACCATCATAGTGTGAAGTCTTTCATCAGATAATTCCTCTGCTATTTCTTCTTCCTCAACTGCTTGATCTTCCTTTTCTTCTTCAGATATTTGTTTCTTTGAAATGTAGATTCTAACTGCTCACCAGCCCTCTTATCACCTCTGCCAGTCTCAACAAATGTTGTGCCTTTTAGCAATGTTGAACTTTTCTATATGCTATGCAGTATAGCTTCTCTATTTCTTCATAAGACCTACCTTTTAATTGTTTTTCTGACCAATAGTCTTGATGTTTCAAAGAGTATTTCATGTACCTCATCTGTTGACCTTTTCTTGGAGTTTTCTTCTTTGCAGCTGCCTTGATGCTTCCTTATCTCTTCAAGTAAATCACTGATTGCACTCTCTTGTTCTTCAGTTGTGACATGTGATCTCTCTTCCTCTTGCATCTTCAAAGCCAATTCTTTATCCGCCTGTTCTTGAGCTGCTCTTTCATCTTCTTCACTTTTTAACCTCTGTTCAACTAAGAATCTTGCAATTCTCTCTTCTTCAGCTACTCTTGCTTGTTCTTCAGCTTGAAGTTTTTGAGCAACTTCATGATCAAAACCAATTTGTGCTTGAGACTTCTTGTTGATCTTCTTGGAAGGCTCAGCTTCAGTCATTATAGCTTTTCCTTTATCCATTCTTCTCCTTCTGATATAGACTGCCCCAGCAGTACTAAGTCCTACACCAGCAGTACTAAGTTGTTCTTGACTAGCAGTACCTTCTTGAGCTTCTTCCATATGTTCATCTGGCCTCCCCTGAGTATCAACACCTTCTTGAACCAATGAAACATTGGGGTCTTCATCAAGCTGAGAAATCTTCCTCCCCACTTTGGAAGAGCCCTCATCCATGTCATCATCATCATCATCATCAGAACTTGAAGAGCTTGAAGAGTCCACCATTTGAGCTGTTCTTTTTCTCTTGAGAGTCTTGACTTGCTACTTCAACTTTTTGACCTTCAAGATTAGCTTGGTGTATACCGTTCCGAAAACCTGTTTGGTTGTCTTGAGCTCATTTTCTAATCTAGTGACTTTATCTGTCAACCTGGTACATATTTCCATCAATTCATTAAGTTTAAGACTGCCCTGAGCACTTCCTGATGTGTTACCTTCAGGGAGAGGTGCAGCATGGGGCAAAGACTCAGACTCAACCAAAGAATGAGTATCTGAGCCACCCAGTGTTTCCATGTGGCTTGGTGTTGGATCGATATACTCTGACCAAACTAAATTGTAGCTTGTCTACGGTTTAACAACTTTGAATAAATTCAAAACTATTAATAATAAAACACTGATATACTTTGCTAAGTATGCGGAATCTACTTCAACAAAGCTAAGAAGAATTAATAAACAACTTCGAATATTATTAAAACCTTGAACCTGCTCTCTTACACAGATTCACTAACAAACTCTAATCACTAATACTTTAACAAGCTTCGTATGAACTTGTCTCTCTAAAATCTTATCTAATCGTATATCTCTAATGCCAACCTAGGGATCCTTTTATAGGCACAAGGAAAACCCTAGTCGGTTTACAATACTTGAACAACAAGTAATTCTAATTATAACTCTAATCTAATACGAACATTCTAGAATAATTTGCATAGCAGTCCTTCAACGAGCAGCAGTACTTTGACTTGATTAGCAGTACTTTGACTTCCAGCAGTACTTTGATATTTCAACAGTACTTTAACTTTATAGCCCAACAATCCTCCCCTAACTTGAATTCTACTTGCTTGATTTCAAGTTCCTTTGTATTTCTTTAACTTCAACACTTTATCTTCAAGGAAAGGTTGTATCTTTGAAATCTGTCTCGTTGTTGTTTTGTCATCATCAATGCAATCAGTATCTTCAATCTTTATCAGCAACAATTCTTTTCAGCATCATATCTTTTCAGCAACTCAGCATCATATTTTGTCAGCAACTCAGCATCATATTGGCAATAGGTACATCAGATTTTAAAAGTTTCATACTATTCTCATCACTTCCAGGTGTGTTAACTCCTGTGAGAGGTGAATCATTGAAAACTTAATGGATTTTGATGTCTCTTTACCAAAGCCATTAACTCTGGAGTAGCCAATGTTTAGGTTTAGGAAAAACCATGGTACATTGATAACCATATGATTTTTAGCAAATCATCAGCTATCAACGGATTTGAGTAGTCTTTACCAAATAGCCGTTTTCTTTTGGACTAGCTAGTTCTTTTAGTACAATCACTACCATGGTGAACTAATTACCATATAATGGTTTTCCACAGCCTTTACCACAAAGCCATTATCTTGTGGGCTAGCCAACTCTTCACTAACATAGATATGGTGAGTTGAAAACCATACAATTTTTAGTAAATTGTCAACTAAAAACGGATTTGATAATCACATCAGAGCCGTACCCTCATGATGAGTCAAACTCTTTCTTGTTTATTAAACATGGTGAGTTGATTACCATTTGTTGTGTAGTACAAGTACTAACACCATGCTGTTGCTTTCAAAACCATTTGTTGCTGTTTAATCTTTGTGCTTCAAAATGTTTTTGCACTTATCAAAAATTACTGATTTTATCAAAAAGACTTTACTGGTTTCATGCTGCAAGCAGTACTTTGAGAAAGTACTGTTTGACTAGCAGTACTTTGAAGAAAGTACTTATTTTTCAAAAGATTTATATAATAATTAAACCATACCAGTAGTTATGCATTAATCTTCAGATTCAGTTGTCCACTTGATGAATAATTTTATGACCATCAATGCTACTTCATTCTCTTGTTCCACTTCCATGCCATGCTCTAGCATCCTGATCATCAGATCTCTTGTGAGTGGATATCTCTGTTCTGCTAGCATATGAATCATAGTGCCATCTTCTAACTCCAAAACATGTATTCCAACTGATTCAAAGAATCTCCATCTATTAATCTCCCAGTTGTCTTGATTTTCCCACAAAGTACTTTCCTTTGTTTCCTCTGTCTCCCAGATTGTTGTGAGATCTCCTAACAATATCAAACCTACTCCTTGTGGTGGAATATGCTCAAAATAAGTTTGCACTTGGAGATATAACTGAAGCATATCATCTCTGTCAATCAGATGTAGTATATCCCATAATGAATTGAACACTCTAAAACTTCCATCTTGTCTATGAAAGATCAGATAATTTCCTTCTTGTGATTCTACAACTAAAAAAGTAGATATCTTGGACTTTTTATCAGCATCTTCTTTCAATTTTGGATGTTCAAAGTCAACAACTCTAAGATAATTCCTTAGCTCATCAACTGTGTCTGTTCTTAATTCAAATGTATCCTTGAACTTGAACTTCTTTGATGGTTGTTCATCAGTTGTTCTTTTCCTCTTTGAGCTTCTTGTAACAGCTCTTTCCTTTCTTCTATCTTCAAGCTCCTTATCTTCAAAAGAAATAATGCTTGCAAGATCCTTTTCTATAGCTTCTCTAACAGCATCATACAGATCCTTCATCTCTGTATATGTCAATCTGACTAAACCTATATATCCTTGACCTTTCAGATAAGCCATCATATCATTCCTTTCTCTAGCTTTACTAATTGGCCTTTGTGATTGAACAATCTTCCTTGATTCTTCAGCATCTATCTCTGCTTGCAATAGTCTAGCTGCTTCCTCACTTTTGGCAATCTGAATTTGTCTTAACTGTGCCAATGTCAACTTCTTCTTCTTTTCTACCAAGATCCCTTTACCTTTATCTTTTGGATCTATCTCCTGAGTAGGTTGAGAAGAAGTATGATGTTGTTGTTCAACCTCATGAATACTGATGCCTCTTTGACTTGACATATTAAGCATAATGTCAGCAATTGTTTCATCATCACTGTTAGTATGAGCTATAACATCTTCTTCCTGAGCTGGTTTAGAAGGGCCAACTTCCTCTTGAACTTGACTTGAAGGACCAATATCTTCTTCAAAATCCAAAGTTCTAGGTGTAATAGTAAATTACCTCTCAGTACCTTGTTGAGCAGTACTTTCAGCCTCAGCTCCTTCCAAATTTATTTCCTCAGTATCACCACTTCTTACTTCAACAGCAGCTTCTTCCAAATTGATTTGCTCTGTTTCATCACTCTTCCTCTCAGCAGTATCTTGAGGAATATTTTCAGGTGGTGTCATCTGAGTATCATCCATAAATCCAGCATCTTGTTCAAAACCAGCATCTTCATTCAAATTCTCTAAATTCCTCCCCAATTGGAATGAAGAGTGCTGCTTTGACTTTTTCTTCTTTGACTGAGAAGACTTCTTAGGTTTCTGACCACTCTGCTTCTGAGACTTTACCCATAATCGATGGTGTTGAACTAGTGGCCAAACAAAATTCTTCAATCTTTGAAACTTAGTCTTTAATTTGATTATCTTAGCAGCTTGAGCCTCACTCTCCTTTTTCAGCCTCCTTAACTCCCTTGTTAAAGCATAATTATATAACTCTGCCTCTTCTTCTTCAAATTGCTTAGACATATTTGTGGAAGAATAATCATTAGGAGATGGTGGTTGATTCATACCTTGGTCTGACTCCTCATGAGTAGGAATGTCGATAGGAGCAGTATCTTCCCGAGTAGCAGAATGTGGAGAAGCAGTATGTTGAGAAGCAGTAGGTTGAGGAACACTAACTTCTCTTGAAACTGGAGACTCTTGGCTTGCTGATTCAGAGTTTGCTTCTTGCTCTTGCTTTGCTCTGCATCTCTAACAACTTGTGCAACTCCCAATATATGAGCAGTCAAAGGTGTGTTGGTTCCAGAAAACTTGACACTCTTTTTAGATAGAAAAGTAAACACCTTTGGTGGAAGTTTGACAGTGGGTAAAAAACTTTGAGGTTTAGGGACATCCTCAAGTTGATTGTTCAAGAATAACTGAACAAACCTTGGATACATTAATAATGGTGAACCATTAGTAATGTGTGAAAGCATACCATCTAAAATTAGTCTTGAAAAATTGAATCGTAGATCGGTAGCCAAACCCACTAAAGCAGATGCAATATTTTGACCAAATTGATCAAAAGAAGTACTCTTGGGACTTAAACAATGAAGTAAGACGTGAATTAGGTACTTCCAATGAGAACAAAACAAAGGGTTTTGAAAAGTAAGTTTCGTAAAATCTCCTTCATAACCTATATCACTTATAGTGTCCCAAAGCACTTGTTTGTCAAAACGAACAGCCCTTCCTTCATCATTAAACATCAAAACATCCCTAACTGTGGCTTCAGAAATCCGAATAGTTCGTCCAGCAACCGTAGCCCTAATCAACGAGTCATCTTCAATCGTTGCAGTAGCCCAAAATTCTTGTATCCATGGACCAATAACATCAGGGTCAACTAAAATAGAGTAGTTGATGGAAGACCCAGTTAAGAAATCATTGATCGCATGAAAATCAACATTATCCCTTGTCTTGTCCAAAGTAGCGATCATGTTGTGTTTGCTAATTGTGACTCGATTAGCCATGATGAGTCTTAGAGAAGGATTCGCTTTGAATGTGTGTTTCGTTAAAAAGATTGTGGTGGAAAAGCGAATGAGGGTTCTCAAATAGGGTAAAAGGCGGGGAATTGGGGAGAGTTTCTTTAAATAGGATGGAAACAAATCAAACTCAAAATAATAAAGTTACCGTTTGAATTAACTTATTATCTCCGCCGTAAGGAATTAATTAACTGTAGCCCCACATTTTTTTTGACCGTTGGAACAGTACGTCCACGTAAGCAGTACGTTGAAGCAGTACGTTGCTGAGTCAGTACTTTAAGCAACAATGCAGTACGTTCCATCTTCTTATCCACAATCAACACTTCAAACTTAAACCAAGAACTTGTAAATGGCTCATACTTAAGTTCTAACTAATAGCTATGTTGCCTCCCCTCAAATACAACATATAGTCTAAACTAAATTACTAAAAACCAATACTTTCATTAAGAACTAAAAGAAAGTATACTAACTAATACTAAAGCCTCCCCTCAAATGTAGCCTAGTAGTTAATCATCCCAATGCTCACAACTAAGTGGTTGAATCTTGAAACATCAAATCCCTTTGTGAGTAGATCAGCTACATTATCATCTGTGTGAACCTTGACCACATTTATAAGCCTGTGCTCATAACAATCCCGAATGAAGTGATGCCTAATCTGAATATGTTTGGTCTTGGAGTGATAAACTGGATTCTTCACAATACAGATGGTACTCTCATTATCAATATTGATATGAGTGTTTTTGAAATTGAATCCATAATCCAAGAGTTGATTTTGCATCCACAAAACTTGTCCACAACAGCTTGCAGCAGCAACATATTCTGCTTCAGTAGAGGAGGTTGCAGCAATTGTTTGCTTCTTACATTGCCAGGAGACTAATCTTCTTCCAAGATATTGACATCCTCCTGAGGTTGAGCTTCTATCATAGTTATCTCCTGCATAGTCACTATCAGAAAAAGCTTCCAAGTGAAAAGGTGACTCCTTAGGATACCATAATCCTAACTTTGGTTGATGCTTGAGATATCGAAAAATCCTCTTGACTGCATACATATGTGAAACCTTGGGTGTAACCTGATATCTTGCACACAAGCAAACAACAAACATGATATCAGGTCTTGATGCAGTTAAGTACATAAGACAACCAATCATAGATCTATAGAGCTTGACATCCACAGCTTGTCCATCTTCATCCTTGCCTAAGGGTTTATTGTTATCAATGGGTGTGGTGGCAGGCCTGAGATTTGGAAGATCAAATCCTTTAAGTATATCTGCAACAAACTTTTCTTGGTTATTGAAGATTCCATCTCTTGTTTGTCTAACTTGAAGCCCCAGAAAGAAGGTTAATTCTCCCATAGAACTCATTTGAAACTCCTTCTGCATAAGGTCTTCAAACTCTTTCACCATAGACTTCTTTGTGGCTCCAAATATAATATCATCCACATAGACTTGGACTAACATAATGTCTTTCTTATCCCTTTTGATAAACAAAGTCTTATCAATTGCTCCTCTCCTATAACCATGTTGTAATAGAAAATTTGAGAGTCTCTCATACCAAGCTCTGGGAGCTTGATGAAGGCCATACAGTGCCTTGATCACCATGTAGACTTTGTTTGGATGTGCAGGATTTTCAAATCCAGGAGGTTGTTTAACATAAACTTCCTCAGAAATTGTGCCATAAAGGAAAGCACTTTTGACATCCATTTGGTAGACTGGAAATCCCATATATGATGCAAAGGCAAGAAATAACCTTATTGCCTCTATCCTTGCAACAGGAGCAAACACTTCATCATAATCCACTCCTTCTTCTTGGCGATATCCTTGTGCAACCAATCTAGCTTTATTTTTGATAACATTCCCTCTTTCATCTCTTTTGATTCTGAAAACCCATCTTGTACCAATCACTCTTTTGCCATTTGGTAAATCACATAATACCCAGACTTCTTGAAGCTTGAATTGTAGAAGCTCCTCTTCCATGGCTTCAACCCAACTTTCATCAGCTAAAGCTTGAGCTACCTTCTTGGGTTCTTCTTGAGATAGAAAGCAAGCAAACAGGCATGTTTGTTGATCCTTGTGATTCATCATGTTTTGTTTGTAAACAAAGCTAAGTAAAGCAGTATGTTGCTTAGTAAGTCCTTTAACTTTGTTTCTTGTAACCACTCCTGAAGAGGGTGATCCAATAATGTTACTTTGAGGATGAGCTTTATGAACTCTCAATGTAGGAGTTGGTGGTACTGGAAGATCAGACTCCAAGTTAGTAAAATCAATCCATTCATTGGAGAAAATACCTTCTTGATTAAGCTCATCATCAATTTCTTCTAATCCAGGAATGTTAGCATTATCCAAATCATCATCATCAACATTGGAAGCATCAGTATTGTTCCAATTTGATTGTTCTAACACACCAGAAGTACTGTCAAAAGGATCATCAGTACTTTGATCAAAAGTACTGTGGACAGTATCTTGAAATTTACTCTTTTTCTTTGCAGCTTCATAAGCCCTCCTTTGTTCATCTTCATAGGATTGTCCTATAGTTTCTTGAAAAAGCATCCTATTATGTTCATCTTGTATGTCTTGATCTTCATCAGATACTGTATTGGTTGGTTGAGCAGTACTTTGTTCCTCATCAGTAACTTCAGGTTCTTTGTCAGGAACATCTTCTGGTGTAACATTGACTCCATGAACAATGTACTGTGAATCATCTTCTTTGTGATTAGCCTGATTCTCTTCTCTAACAGGCACATAATTCATAGATGGAGTGAACTTGAGATCAAGATCAAACATCCAATCAGGACCTTTACCTTTCTGAGTTTCTTTATCTTCCATAAATTCAACATGAAGACAATCTTGTACCTTTTTGGCACTCCTGTTATAAACTCTAAAACCTTTGCTATTTGTACAATAACCCAATAGATATCCTTCATCTGACTTACCATCAAATTTTCCCAGAGAGTCAATGGTATTTAGAATAGTCAGAGAGCAGCCAAAAGGTTTTAGAAAACGAATGTTTGGTTTCTTTACCATTAGTAACTCATAAGGTGTCTTCATTTGATGTTTAGTTACTGAAACTCTATTTAACACATAGCAAGCAGTACTTATGGCTTCAGCCCAAAAGAGAATAGGTAATTGGGAATCTGCAAGCATTGTTCGATCTGCTTCTATCAAAGTCCTGTTCTTCCTTTCTGCAACACCATTCTGCTGGGGTGTTCTAGCAATGCTAAACTCTCTCTTGATCCCTTTCTTGGCACATAATTCATCCATATGCTTGTTCTTGAATTCTGTTCCATTATCACATCTAATACCTCGTACTTTGAGTCTCAATTGATTTTCAAGGGCTACTATCAGGTCATGGATAGCATCAAAGGTTTCATCTTTGAATCCCAAGAAAAAGACCCAACTAAATCTGCTACAATCATCTGTCACAACCAAGCAGTACTTCTTCTTGTTTAAACTCTCTACTGAAACTGGTCCAAACAGATCCATGTGTAGCAACTCCAAAGGTTCTCTAATATCTCTTTCCCCAAGCTTCTTACATGAAGCTTTATGTCGTTTACCCTTCTTGCAACCCAAACTTGAATGATCAGTCTTGAATGTTTTGAAGGTAAACCTCTAACTAAATTTCCTTTGACTAGCTTGTTGATGTTCTTAAAATTAACATGACCTAGTCTTCTTTGCCACAAATGTGCTTCTTCCAATGATGCTTTTGCTATTAAACATGTTGCTCTTCCAGCAGAATTGAGACTCTTTAAGTCTAAACTGTACACATCATTGGTTCTTGGTACTCTCAATGTTACCAAGTGATCATCAACAAACTTAAACTCAGGGGAGAGAATGAGACATTCTGTATCAGTAAACAGAATTGGGTACTTCTTGTTACGAATCTGAGATACTGGCAAAAGGTTAAACTTGAGCTCCTTCACATATCTAACATTCTCAAAATCAATACATCCAGCCTTGATTGTTCCTTTGCCAGTGATTCTCCCTCCATCAGGATCATTACCAAATGCAACTCTTCCTCCATAATATGCCTTAAAATCTGACAGGATCTACTTGTCCCCTGTCATGCTGCCAAAGCAACCACTATCAACAATAATATGATCTTTAAGCTCTTCCTCTGGGTTACCCTGCACAGTAAAGAAAAGGGTTAGTTTCTTTTAGGAACCCAAGCCATTACTGACTTGTGTTCCCCTTGTGGAGTGACATACTTGAATTCCTTCAGTATGTAATCTCCACTGGTTTTAAAGGCATGGTCAATGATTATTTGAGTTGGTCCCATGTCCTGTGTTGTATTATCAACAACACTCCCTGTTTCACCCTTATCTGATGAAAGTACTGCTTGTTCCCCATCAGTACTTTCTTTCTTAACCCAATTTCGTTTGGCCTTAGGTTTCTCTGATCTAGGTACTCTGCTTGAGGTGTAAGACCTTTTATATGAATTGAATCTCTTAGGTCTTCTATGTGAAAAAGTGTTAGCAGTACCATGATTGGGTGAAAACTTATTAGTCCTTTGAGAAGGTACTTCTGGAGACTTATCAGTATGTGAAGGTACTGGTGGTTTGGAGAACATTCTTTTCTGGTGAGGGTACCTATAGTCTTTAGAGAAATTACTATGGTTGACCCTATTTGAGTGATTCCAAACTGGTCTAGTCTCTCTTGGCTTATGGGTGGCAGGTCTATTCTTTGGGAACTGACTTAAATATTCTGAGTGTAAGTCACAGTGCTTAATCAAATGATCAGGACTATAGCATACATAACATAATTTTCTCTTCATATTCCCAAATCCTCTTCTATGATTAAAAGGTTTCCTATAGTGAGCAGTATTTTGAAAAGTTTCTCTTGGAGGTACTGCTGAACGTCCAGCAGTACTTTGAAAAGTTTTTGGAGGTACTGCTTTTTTTTGAAAGGCTGTAGGAAACTTTTGATCATTACCCCTTTGAAAATCATCCTTAGGTTTCTCAGAACTAGATTGACCAGTTAGCTTCTTCCTAAACTCTAGGTTGTCTACACCATAACGAGAAACATCTGTCCTAAGTGGTTGAAACTTACCAGTGGGTGGAGGAACTGAGTGGTACTCCTTATCTTTCCTAAACTCATGAGGTGTTTCACTAATTGGTTCCTCATTCCTAGACGTGTTTTCTTCTGAGCTTGTAAGGTCATCATCACTAGGTGGAATCTCTTCCTTATCACTAGGTGGGGTCTCTTCCTTATCACTAGGTGAGGTCTCATCTGAACTACTATCTTCACCATAACCTAGTCCAGCTCTACTGTTTATGACTCTTTGTTTTTCAACAAATTGAACATGTGATAGACCAGCCTGTTTAATACTACCAAGTTTTTCTAACAAAGCATCTCTTTCCTTAGTAATCTTTTCTAATTTAGACACCTTACATCCTAACTTCCATTCACTTAATTTCAATTGGTAATCTTGTTGCTCATATTTTTCTGCCCAAGCCATTTCATTATTTTTATGTGTTAATATTTTGGCTTCCATTGACTCTAAAGTTAATTGATAACCAGCTACCTCAGACCTAACTGTTCTACAATTATCTCTTTCAGTCACATATTCTTTAAGCAACTTTTGATACACATCATTACACTTAGAGCATACCTCAGAGACATTGGATGAACTTGGTGAAGTAGCTACCATAGCAATCTGAACAGGTTCATCTTCATCCTCCATGCTCCAGTCAAAGCTTCCAAGACCATCTCTTGATTCCAAAGCAGCATATCCTGGTTCCTCATCAAAAGCTGTGCTCCAATCAAACTCTTCCATTGCAACCATAGAATAGGTTACTGGTTCATCATCAAATTCAGCACTCCAGTCAATCTCTGCTAGATTTTCTTGAGCCACCAAAAATTTTGGTTGTGATTCAGTAATAAGAACCTCCTTTCTTTCAACCTTGGGTTGTTTAACCATCCTGTTTGCCTGATATTTTGCAAACTTGCATTCCCTTGCAAAGTGTCCAAGCTTTTGACAATTGAAACATTCAATCTTGGATTTGTCAAAAGTTATACCTTGTTTGGCTTTGAAATCAATTCCCCTTCCTGTCTTGTTCATGAACTTCTTGATCCTTGCTGTGATCATGGCTACTTGCCATCTTATGTCAATCTCCTCTAAAGAATCTTCTTCAATCTGCAACAAGTCTTCTTGATAGGTAACAGGTAAAGTGGCTTGTTGTGCAAAGAAGGAACAAACAACACCATACACAATTGGTATCAGAGCCAGGGGCTCGTGATATCTAGGGGATGATTACAAGGTTTGGTTGTCGAAGAAAGCAGATCTGAAGAAGGTACGAATTGGTTTTCATAAGGTATAAACAGATCTATTTTACATCGTACTGTGTTTGATTAATTGGTCGTACAATTTATTGGTCGATGTAAGAGGTACAGTTAAGAGAAACGTGATTGATGGAGGTTGAATTATTAATTCGTTTGTGAGGGCAAGTGGTTATTAATTGGACGTTTAGTTTATTGTCGCTTGTGGATCTTGTTTTAAAGTAACCTCGTACTGCATTTATGGTGTGTCGTATTAATTAATTGATGGGTTGTCGATTAGTGCATCATGTAGTATAGTGAAGGTTAATTATTTTGATTGTCGATTTGTGAATTAAAGTGGGATTGATATATTAAATTCTCGTACTTGCGTTGATTGACTGTTGTGTGAATTAATGGAGAATACGCTTCTTGTCAATATTCTGTTTGTGGGGGGGATGCAGAAACGTGTTTCGATCAGACTTAAAGTCAAATGGTGTAGTTTTATAAATAGGTTTGTCGCTTGTGTTTTATAGCATAAAGTGGTTATATTAGTTGTTTATTGGATCGATGCAAGTGGTGCCGTGTAGTTTGATATTTATCGTGAATTGGATAATTGCAAGTGGGGTCCGAGATTGTGAGGCAGTGGAGGAATAGCAGTTGGTGACATATATTAGTCTGTACTGCTCACGTGGGATGATTTTATGTACTGCTACATTAGAGAAAAGTACTGCTCATTGGATACTTCAACGTACTGTTATGTTTAAAGTACTGCTACTCTCAAAGTACTGCTCTCTTCAACGTACTGCTGCAACATATTGCTACTCGTTCAAAGTACTTCTAGCTCTTTGAAAGTACTGCTAGCTTTATGAAAGTACTGCTGTTGAATTTTGAATCTGCTATTATAAGTTTATGCATGATTTACGAGCAGTGAGGGGAAGCCGAGATGGGTTTTTATGAGATTGGTTCTACTTTGGCTCTCGGTTAATTATGAGCAGTTTGTTAGATTACACACACAAGTTATTAGTTTCACACACACAAGATGGTTAGTTGGTTTATGTTCTTAAAGGTTTTAAAAGGCTCGTATTTTTTCTTATTGGATTAATTGATTACGAAGAAGGTTGAATATCATTTATTTGATGTTGTAGTTGAGTTTCACAGGTGCGCGTTCTTATGTTTGTGTTATTGCGGTGACAAAGACTTGGTCAATCTAGCAAGGATGTGTAATCTATTATATAGGTTGCTTAATGCTCACATTTGCTATCACTTTAAGGAGTTACGTTGTAGTGCTCAGTGTCTCAGATAGTTGAGGATTTATCAAGAGGTCCTAGTAGCCTACTTCTAAGATAAGTTTGGAGTCACAAAGAGACGTGGATAGTGCAAGATATAAGACGAAGGTTTGGGAAATTCAACTTCTTCATCAAGTTCGTTATACTCAATTTTCTTCATCAGTAATCAGTTCATAAGGCCTATGGAGTTCGTGATTCAAGAGATGGTAAACATATTAGTTTCAGGGGAAGCTTATTGATTAAATGTTTAATCATCTACATGCACCACTCAAGGGGAAGTTTTGTCTGCGTTCTCTATTTGTTGATAACAAAAAGGGGAAGAGATGTTAAAAGAGACTTGGAGTGGTATGGCATGGCTTAAGGGGAAGACAAGACTTGTTTCATTCATGGCGAGATTTAATTATCTCAATTTCTCTACTTCGTCTAGGGAAGTTCGTACAAGAATGTCTTTGTTTTGTCATCATCAAATAGGGGAAGATTGTTGGGTTTATTGATTTGATGATACAAAACAAGAAGATTGAAACTTGAAGGACTTAATGTGACAAGAAGGGAAACTACAAAAAGATGGAGAATTTTGAAGATTCTAGAAGATTTACTTAAAAGATTTAGTTTCCTTATTTTATTATGATTGTCTTTATTGTAAACCCTAATCCCTCTAGTATATAAAGAGGACATGGGTCATTAGTTTAGACGTGCACAAACTACAAGATGTAGTCGATTAGGGGTGTGTGTGTGTAACCTAGACGTAAGTTATAAATTTCTAGGGTTAGTAGTTAGTTAGTTAGTTAGTTAGTGCAGCATCAAGGTCAACAAGTTCTACCTTGATCAAGTAGAATTGGGGCTGTAAATAATATTAGTAATGATGAATAAACCTTGTTCATGATAATGTTGATTCTATGTTTGAATATTTCGCCTTCATTATTATGTGTTCCTAGATATAATATTAGACCTAGTCTAAGAGCTACAACGATTCTACACACTTGGGATTCCACCACCTGTACTTGGTTCAAAAGAACTTGGCACAGTAGGTGTTGCCATAGGTTGGGTCTTAGTTATTGTAACATCCGAAAATTTTCCAAACTATTGGTACTAGCCAAGTATTTATTTTGTATCACCTTAGCAGTTTAACCTTTTCTGAATTTGTTTGAACTTGGGAAACGTGAGATATCGTGAGAAACGTAAACCTTAGTCCCGTATTACGTCAGCACATCCTAGAAAACACGAAACGAATCGAATTTGCCAAATAAATTGATTTTTGGAAAGTTATGCATATTTATACTCGTTTTTATCAGAAAAAATTACTTCGAAAACAATGGCGCAAGTTTCATAATTTTTCGAGTCCGTTTGATACACCTAATGGGCCCCACAAGGAATAAAGTAAAAGTATTACTACTTTGACAGTTTATACCCCTCCACCGAAAAGTTACCCACGCCCCCTCAATTTTTAGTTTGGCCTAGGTTCAGTCCCTCAAGTAGTATAAAAGGCTGATTTTTTTTTATAACTAAACACACACACACACACACACACACCTTATAATAACTCTCCCCGTCCTCCCCCTTCTTCCCCGGCGTAACTTCGACCACCTCCACCTTTTCTGGCAATTCTGTCGCCGTAAAATTTTTCCGGCAACTCCGTCGCCGGAAAAATTTTCCGGTGAATCCCATTTTTCGCGCCACCACTGTCCAGTCGCCGCCTTTTTTTCCCGAGCTTCCCCTACTTCATATATCTCTTATAAGGTAACCCACACACCCTGTTTATACGTATTTTTGATTTTTAACGAAACCCTAATTTCGTAATTAGTTTTTATTCCATAAAACATTGTAAAATCTTTTTGATAAAACATAAATCGTGTCGATCTGATTTTATTCACCGTGGAAAACCCTGACTCAGTCCGAGTCGGGTAACTCACCAAGTCAACTCGTGTTGACTCGGGTTAAATCGTATATATAATCGTACCTATTTTTATTCTTTTATTAATTACTCGTTTTTTTTTTTTTTTTTTTTTTTTTTTTTTTTTTTTTAATTTATTTATTTCTTTTCTGATTCATTTTGAAACTATTGTAGCATTGGATTGAGACTGAGAATATCCAGGTGGGTGAAGCCGAGTAGCCTATGAGCTCGTAGGACGCTTTAACCGTGACTTAGTGGTTCACTAAGTCACGGCAGCCGGATTAACCTAGCGTTAGGGTTATACCCTTTATTCTTTTCACTTATTTTTTTTATTTTATTTATTTTTATCAGTTTATTTATCTATTTATTTATTATTCATTTATTCAGTCTATATTCATTATATTCGATTTGGTTGTATTTATTCTATTCCTTCGATTTGGTTGTATGGTTTATTTATTCGTGATTGTGTTTTGATTTGTTGGATTGATTTGAGTTGAGAAAATGCCGAGTAGTATAGACAGTAGAGTATTAGAATTAGATTGTGGTTTGGATTTTGGATTGTGTTGGCTTGGATACTGAGTTATGGTTGTGTTGGATTAGAAATTTTAGGTTGGATAGTGGAATTGTGGTAAAGCTTTGGATTCAGGTTTTTGGGTTGTTGGCTATGCCAATTGTGTTTGTGGACTGGTTGGGTTGCTAATGTTTGACCAGTGAGCCATTGGCTCATATTATGGTTCGAGCCGTGACTACAAAGAGTCACGGCATAACCCATATGACCCACTTTTGATCCAAAACAGATTTGAAGTTGCGTTGTGTTTGAAATTGGATATTGGTTTATGTTTTTGTTGTGAATTAACATATTAAAACTTGACTTAAAATGGCATATCTTGTGGTTTAATATATACTAAAACTAGACCCAAAACGGCAATTGTAAAATTTGTAATAATATTTGAATTTGGTTTTGCTTGTAGCGAAAAACCAAAGCCTTTGGCTCAATAGACTCACTCAACGAGTTACGGCAATTGTCTAATGGTTTATAAACCCACATATGGAATTAACCATTAATAACTTGGACCTGAAGGCCCAACGTATGCCCAACACGTGTGATTTGAATATTCGGCCGAAGCCCAATACCTTTGAGTCTTATATTTCTTTTACTATTATTATTTTGATAATTTAATTATTATTTCTTTTTCGTTTTGCGATATATTGTTTTGGTTAATTATTTTTGTAAAACATAATCGATATAGACTATAAGTCTAATAACTAATATATACTCGTATAATAGCGATCGATTATATATATTAAACTTATAAAACATAATAATAAAACTTGTAACCCAAAGAGCTTTTGCCACTTTGTACACCTTGTCTAGATGTGCAGGATCTTCAAAGCCTGGAGGTTGAGAAACATACACCTCTTTTTCAATAGTACCATAAAGAAAGGCACTTTTGACATCCATCTGGTATACCATAAACCCCATGTATGAAGCATAAGCTATGAATAATATTATGGCTTCAATCCTAGCTACAGGTGCAAAAACCTCTTTATAATCAATTCCTTCCTCTTATGTGTAACCCTGGGCTACAAGCCTTGCTTTATTTCTGATCACTATCCCCCTTTCATCTTTCTTGTTTCTGAAAATTCACTTTGTACCTATAACCTTCACACCCTTAGGCAAATCCACCAGTACCCAAACCTTTTGAATCTTGAACTGTAGAAGCTCTTCTTGCATAGCTTCCATCCAACTTTAATCCTGTAGGGCCTTTAGTATGTTCTTGGGTTCTTCTTGTGAGAGAAAACATACAAACAGACATGTATTGGCATCTTCATGCTTTTTCTCTTCATAAACTGCACTGAGAAAGCCTTATTGATCTGAATTCATGGTCTGCCTTCTTGTCTTAACACCAGACTGTATATCTCCAATCACATTCTCCAGGGAGTGATTCTTGTGAAGTATTGTGTGTGGAATTGTAGGAACTGGATAAGTGAGTGGCATGTTATTAAGATCCACTTCATCCTGAGAGAAATCATCAACAGTAGTAACTGGTGGGCTAGCAGTATTAACATTTTGCCCAGCAGTACTAACATTTGGCTCAGCAGTACAAACCCCATTTGTATTTTGTTCATGATTCTCTTGTTCTTCAACACCACCTTCTTTGTTTTCATCTTCAGACCGCTTCTTGTTTGCATCATTAGAAGGTTCAGCAGCCTTTGAAGATGGATAACACTATTCCAAATTGGCTTCGGTATATGATCTTGATCATTTTCTTTCTCCATGCTTGGTTCACCTGTATCAACACTATCTTCCGAACCTGCAAAATCATTAGAATATGTTCCTGCAACAACTGGTACATAGTTCATAGATCGTGTTAGAGTATCAAGATCAAACAGCCATTTTGGACCTTCACCTGCAACATTATACTTATTCTCTAAAAACTGAACATGCAGGTTTTCCTCTACTTTCCTGGTTCTTATGTTGTATACCCTAAATGCTTTGCTGTTTAATGAGTACCCAACAAAGAAACCCTCATCTGACTTTCCATCAAATTTTCCCAAATAATCTAATGTATTGAGAATAGTGACATGACAACCAAATGGTCTTAGAAAACCTAAAGCAGGTGTTCTACCTCTAAATAGTTCATATGGTGTCTTGTTGTGAGATTTGACCACTAGAACCCTGTTTTGCACATAACAAGCAGTATTAACTGCTTCAGCCCAAAAAGTGATGAGCAGTTTAGAATCAACTAACATGGTCCTAGCAGCCTCTGTTAGTATCCTATTCCTCCTTTCAAAAATACCATTCTGCTGAGGAATTCTAGCTACACTAAACTCTCTCTTAATACCTTTTTCTCTACAAAATTCATCCATAAATTATTCTTAAATTCTGTCCCATTGTCAAACCTGATGATTTTCACTTTTTTATCAACTAGGTTTTCTATTTCAGTTATAAAAGTCTTAAGAATGCTAGTTGTTTCATCCTTAGATACTAGAAAGAAAACCCATGTGAACCTACTATAATAATCAGTTACCACACGATAGTATTTCTTATGCTGTATACTACTCACTGAAGTAGGACCAAACAAGTCCATATGAAGCATAAATAATGGTTGAGTAATAGAGTTCTGGGTCTTGGGATTACTAGAAGCTTTGTGTTGTTTGCCTTTGAGACAGGCATCACAAGTTTGGTCATTTTCAAAACGTTTTTGAGGCAAGCCTCTTACCAAACCATCTTTAACAATCTTATTTATGGTTTTAAAGTTAACATGACCAAGTATCCTATGCCAAAGCATTGACTCATCCAATGTGGCTTTTGCTACAAGACAAGTTAGAGCCTCTTTAGGAACAATTTTCTTCATGTCAACACTGTACATATTGCCCTTTCTAGGAACTTTAAGTAGTACCTGACTTTCATCAGGTAAATTAAAGTCTGGAGAGAGAACAAGACATTCAATGTTTGTAAAAAGAACTTTGTTCTTTTTGTCACACATTTGTGAGACAATAAAGAGATTATACTTGAGTTCCTGCACAAAATACACATCTTCAAAGTCAAGTTTACCGGTTTTTAAAGTACCTTTACTAGTAATTCTGCCACTAATTCCTCCCCCAAAAGTAACAAATCCTCCATCCATAGGTGTAAAGTCTGAGAGGTAGGACATGTTCTTAGTCATGTGCCTAGAGCATCCACTATCAGCATATCCTTGATCTTCTTCATCATCTTGTTGTGGATGTCCCTGCACACAAAATAAAGGAAATTAGTTTCCTTTGGGGACCCAAACCATTACTGACTTGGATTTGCCTCGTGCATTAATGTAATCATATTTCTTCATTGTTATTGACGCACCATTGGGTTTGATAGGTCTCCATATCCAACATGCTGAGGCCTTAACAACATTGACCACATTTGCCATAGCAGTGTTTCTTGGCTTAGCAGTACAAACTGCTGGTCTAGCAGTTTTAACTTTTGGGTTCCAAAATTTGTTATGAAACACTGCCTTCTTGTAAAAAGGCCTTTTTCTAGTTTTTTGTGCGGATTTAGTAAAACACGTTATTGGTCTAGCACTTGAAACTGTTGGTTTGGGGTAAACAATCTTAATTGGTCTAGCAGTACTAACTGCTGGTCTAGCAGTACAAACTGGTTTAAAGCCAGACTTCATTAAAATTTCTTTAGGAGTCATATAACTATTAACATTAGTGTGTGTTTTTCTTGAAAAACTGTTTATGTTCACCCTTTCATTTGTATTCCCAAGCACCCTTGTATTCCCTGTAAACACCCTTTTCCTTTGGTGGTTGTTGCAAAAACCCTGTAGGTGGTCAAAGCTACTACAAGAAAATCAAGCCTTATTGTACATGACAAACTCATTGCCTAGTTATTGGGACTTAAGATTGTTCCAGTTTCTCTTGTTTCCCCTAGGGCATTGAGACCTGTTTGTGGACCTATATAAATTAGCATATCTAATTGTTGGCCTAGCTTGTTTTAATTGTTTTCTAGGTGTAACAGTTTCTATCTTGACTACTTTAGGAACAACAGTTTCCTTTTGCTTTACTATCTCAGGTTTGGATTCAACCTGATCCTCATCATCAGATTCCCAATCTTCAATAATGGGAGCATCTGAGTTACTCTTATCATCTAACACCTTTTCCTCGATAAGAGAGGTGTCACTGGCACTTTCAAAAGATTCATTTACTTCGTCAGGTTTATTTAAACTAACATTTTCTTTAGCATTAGATCCATATTCTAAATTTAGCTCTTGAAATTCAGCTAAACCTGTGTGTTCTAAGTCAATACCTGGGGGTGAAGGTACTCCTGTATGTGGAGGTGGACAAGTTTTGTAACCTAACCCAGACTTAGCTTTATTGACCAGTTGACACCCTATGATCTTATTAACTCCCTTAGATGCATATTCTAGAGTTTCTACACTTAATTGTATGTTATCTTTTGCCTTTTTAATCTTTTGAATCTCAGCTCTAAGCACACTAATCTTAGCATCTTTATGAGCCATGTCTCTTTTAAGCACAGCTATATCTTCTGAAAAGACAGACTCATTTTTCTTATAAAACAAAATTTGTTATTCTAAGACAGCTAAACCTCTTTTATGATTTGCTAAATTATAGTTAGTTTGGTTTAGCTCTACTCTCTGCTCATCATAATGCTTTTTCAATGATTCATAATCTTTTTAAGTAGAACAAGTTTTAGAAAAACATTTTGCTGAGTGTACCTCTGAGTCAGAAAATGCCATCAGTGCCATCTCAGTTAGTGCTTCTTCTTCATCAGCCATGAAGCTCCAATCATATCCGAGAGCATCAATAGCAACCATTGCCTTGGAAGAAGGCTCTTCCACTTCCACAGCCTTCCTTGGTTCAGGCTTTTTCGCATACCCCTTGCTTTTGCTGTCCTAATGCCTTGGTCTTCTGCATTCTCTAGTAAAATGTGCTAACTTGTGACAGTTGAAACATTGCACCTTTGATTTATCAAAACCAGCTGTATCATTACCACTGATTATGATCTTCTTTCCAGTTCTCTGCCAGAATTTCTTTGCTCTCGTGCTTAGCAATGCAACCTGCCACTTTAAGTTCATCTCTTCCTGATCATCTTCATCTATCTGTTCATGATGTTCATGTAATAGCATAGACCCATTGGCTTGGCTCGTTAGGAACGCATAGAATGTAGTATCACCGATGCCAGCAGTACTAGTTGATGAACTAGTAGTACTAAAACTAGGGTTAGCAGTACTAACTCCTGAAGCCACATTCACCTCATCTGGACTGATATTGCTGGGAGATGACACAAATGCCATGTTCCCATAATTTGAACTTGAACTTCCAGCCTTCTTTACTTACTGTTCAACAATTTTAAAATTGTTGTACAGATCATTGAGACTCATGGTATCAATTTCTGGGTTGCTCTTCCAGACCACCACATGAGTGTACCAATCAGTAGGTAAACTTCTTAAGAATCTGGAATTAAGGTCTTCTTGAGGGATCTCAACTCCTAATACAGCTAGTTGGCTGATTATCTTCTGCAACATGTTAAACATGTGATCAAGAGACTCACTGCTAGTAGCACTGAAGTTCTCAAAACTCTTCTTCAGCAAGGTCTTCTGTGTCTTTTCGGTGGCGTCATTACCACCAAACCTGGTAGTTATTGCTTCAAACAAGGATTTGGCATCCTTGTATTTGTTGAATGTCAAAAGTTGATCATTAGGGATGGTCATCAGCAATAAGCTCCTTGCTTTAACATCATTATTCTGCTGCAGCTTTTCTTCTGCAATAATAGGAGAAGTATTCGCAGTCGTCTTTGTCTGACCATCAACTGTTGTTTCAGTTGTTAATGGTTTGAAGGAGTTCCCATCCTCTATGATTTCCCAAAGTGCATAATCCTGCACTTGGAAGTGCTGTTCGATCCTTAGCCTCCACATCTCGAAATCATTCTGTTTAAGCATAGGCAACTTTGCAGCAGTGTTGGTCTGAGTAGTCTCCACATCCATCGTCTTTGTAGGGAATAAAGAGTTCTTCAGAAAAGTATCTTCTAAATCAAAGTATCAGAAACCTGGCTCTGATACCACTTGAGAGGATCTAAACACACTAGACTTGTGTTGAGAATACTTTGAGTTTATATCAAATTGTATGCGGAATCTACTATATGAAACTTAGAAGATTTGTGCAATGTAACAGTAATGAATGAACAATTGTATATGAACGATGAATATCACCAAACGCTTCAATATTATTAAATATAATACGAGTGATCTTGCTTATTACTAGGTTTTACAAAACCTTGAAGCTTAACAAAACATATATCTAAACATCTAATCTAGGACCTCCTTTTATAACCCAAAAAGTCCTTTACAAGATAAGTATTGATATTCTAAATAGGCAGAATATCCGTATAATTCCAAATATATAAGATATACATGAAATCTATTCTATACTTATCCTTTTACACATCATCATGAGCAGTACTAATCTTCATCCTTCAAGCAGTCCAACAATATCATCTTTTATACTAGCAGTACTAACTCAGCAGTTAGTACTTTTAGTTATTTCTTCAACAATTTTCAACTTACACTAGCAGTACTAACTCCATTAGTATTGTTAGTGTTAATCTTCAGTAGTAGTAATACAAAACTATGCCTTTAACATTTAATTCCTAACATTGTCAATTTCTTCATTAATTCAAAATTAGGGTTTGTATGATCATGGAATTGAATTTGGGGATTTTCAATTTTTCTTGTAATTGCTTGAAATTAACACTAAAAGTTAACAATGTACTATAAATATCAAACATCTAGATGTAGGAATTGTCCCATTAAGTAAATTTTGAAAATAGTCAAAACTTATGATAATCCCCAATTCGATTTGTTGTAAGTAATCATGTTTAAGAACGTAACAAAGATGTAATCATACATTGTTAATACATATAAAAAATGTTTTCATAACCATGCATTAACAAGGGTCAAAATTTTCGAACATAACCCCTAACTAAATTAAAAACTAATAAAGAAGTGTCTAAGTTAAATTTAAGGTAAGCCTTGTTAATTATGTATTGATTTTCAATAGGTGAAAACATACCTAAACCCATCGGTACCGATCATCAGGAAACACGCAACTACATCCCCACACTTTCCCCTCTATGCCCTTCTCCTATTAAAGAAGCCTTTCAAAACATTGAAACTAGATTTTTTCTTGAGGGTCGAATAGTCTACGGAGACTATGATGACATGAACTATCTCGATACCATGTTTGGAATGATTAAATTTGATTGTCTCTACAAAATCAATGAAAAAATTATCCTACATTTTGTCCTTGAGTTCTATATTCTACTCAACTTGAGCGTCGATGACGAAAGTGAAATACAAGTCAAATATGTGATCCAAAACCAATTCGTCTCTTACACACTCCCTGTCTTTTTTTGAAATTCTTGGCGTTCCCACTGAAGGGTAATGCTCATTCACTAATGAATGGAGCCTTGATGCTCAAGCCAGGAGCTATCCTTTAAGTGGAAAATACGCCATTGTACCTCCCACTCCAAGTGATATCAAAACCTTTATTCGGAATGATCGGCATCACCCTATCATTTGATCTCATAAAGGGGAGCAGACTCTAGTTGAAGATAATCAAATATTAACTATAGAAATCACCGATGTCTTGAGACCTTGGGCTGAGATCATTCGCGAGAACGTATTTTTTCTTGGTCACATGCTCTACTGCGTCGCTAATATGGTACCATACAATCTTGCTTACTTCATGCTTAAAAAAATGGAGTTTGTCCGCAGAAAGCCAAAAATTAACTTACCCTACGACATGTTGTTGTCTCGTCTTTTCTATCGAGTCATGCATGAATACCCGCACCTTATGTCAGTAGAATATAAGTTCTTTCCACATGTCATGCCTCCACTCACTCGTAACATTGAGCGGAGGACAAGGTCGGACTTTGGGTCTAGAAGGTCTAGGTTTCCTGGGTCTTCCTCTCATGCCTCAATATCTAATCCCTACGATGACGATGATGACAATGATGAGGTGTAGAGACAAAGATCACGATCAGGAGGTCGGGGAAACTCGTAATAATGGTTAAACACGGTCGAATTAGTTTATTGATTGGGGGAGGTGTGTATGTTTTCTAGAGAGAGAAAGTAAAGAAAACACACACACCTCCAAGTAACAATGAGAATCCCACCTTCCTAGTTGTGACAAGGAAGGTATTTATTACAACAATACAAGTCTAACTTAGCCCTATTGTCTAAACTAGCCATTGTACTTAAATTCTATTGCAATTCCCGAGTATAACAAACTTTAAAGGCTAACAATCTCTCCCTAAAGTGAAGTTATACGGGAATTGCTTACAACGTTCCCTACAAGTAAAATGTAAACCATAAGCACAGAGAAATGTCTTCAAACTTCATTACTTTGTTCAGCTTGCAGAATCTTCTCAGCTGTCATTTCTTTACTTGCAGATGAACTATTTGAGCAAATCTAATTAGGGTTTCATTCAGAGTGCCCTGAGTGCTCTCCTCTAATTAGTGCTCTCCCCCAAACTGACAACATCATTTTATGAGTGCCCTGAGTGCCCTAAATCTGTTCAGGGGAATAGAGTATCAACATCTTTATTTCACTAAATGCATCCCAGTTATTTTTCTCATGAGAGATCAGCCCGTACATTTCTCTCCCCTGCTGGTTACGATTTATCGGAATCAGCATACTGATGTGTACGTGAAAGACAAACTGGAAGCCCTATATCAGGAATCATATCAGCCCGTGAGAAGATGTCGATATACCCAATCTGCTGATAATACCATTTGAAATGTCTAACTCTTTATCAACCTCCTTTATCAAAGACAACGGCTTTATGTAGTGACTACTGATGGAGAAAACCCACTATGACGAATTTGAGACTGAAGTAAAATAACCCAAACGTGTGACTTAAACTTGCACTGTTGTATGACTAAGAACCTATACTGAGCACTACAACATAACTCCTTAAAGGCTAGGTCATTTCATATACCCATCCAACCTTCCTTAACAGTATATGAACTCATCTTGAATTATCCACATCTTTGTGTGACACTGAGTACTACAACGTATGTCCTTTAAGTGATAGTTAACTAGGTCTTCGTCCATCCACCCCTTGACCTATGAAAACTAGATAAATCAAGACTTAATCATTGAATGCTCTGTGAGCCGTTTAAGATCGAGAAAGGATCTCGAAGAATCATGCATCCAACCAACCCTGATATCTTCAAGATACTAAGTACACGCACCCGTGATATTCCACTTCAACTTCAAATAAGTAACAATGAATCATCATCCTTGTAGTCACAGTTGAAAACAATTTAGCCATTGTCATTTGATTATGAATCTTGACCAAGATCTTTTTGGCCATACGTGGTAGGATTTGAGGATGTATACCATTAATATCATTTGTGATTTTGGTGTGAAATATGCCATAAAATGAAATTTTAATGATGCTGGAAAAATTTGAGTTTAAGAAATTTTTCGCCAAAAATTCCCCGAAAAATTCGAATTTTGACCTAAAAATTTGAATTTTGGGTTAAAATTTTCACTATTGTACCAGAATTTAAATTTCGCGTAAAAATTGACTGTTAAGTCACTCCTCCGAATTATTTTTTTTATGATAAGTTGTCCGATATATAATTGCGATAGAGTTCTCGGACACAATTGCGATAAGGTTGTCTGTCGTGAATTGCGATAAAGCACTTATGTGGCAATTGCGATAAAGTCTGTGAATTGCGATAGAATCCCAGCTTTTGATTTGTGATAAGTCCTAGTTTTGAATTGCGATAAAAACTGTCAAAGCTCAATTGCGATAAACTCCTCAAGTTTGAATTGCGATAAACCACAGTTTTTGCAATTTCGACAGAATTATCATATTCCAATTTCCATAAAAGCCCTTATCGCAATCTTTACAAGATTGCGATAATTTCTGATGAATTTCGATAGATGGCAGCTTCTGAATTTTGACAAATGGCAGCTCAACTACTCCTTTTCCTTTAGTCACTTGCCCACTGCCATGCCCATGCTTGTAAGAACTACCAACTTTCACCAACCTTTCACCAACTCAAATACATCATTCTTGAACAATAATATCCAAAAACAAATCGTATTCAACCCTTTTGAATTATTGTCGATCTAAATACTTAGAACAACAAAAAGTCCAACCGTTAAAAACACAAGATTCGAGTGATAAACTAGCAAACCTTCACAAACCACCTCGTTAGATCACTAACAAACACAACCTTTACCTTTGATCTTGCGTACGATGTCCAAGAAAAACACAAACATTCACGTTTTTTGAAGAACAAAAATGCAACAGTATGTATTATTTTGAACAAGAACCGAACACAAAAACTTCAAAAACTCGACTAATGAACAGTAACGAGATAAAACACACCATAAATCACATTTTTTACCTCAAGAACACCACGATTCGCCCCCGGTTAGCTCTTGATACCAATTGTAGAGACAAAGATCACGTTCAGGAGGTCGGGGAAACTTGTAATAATGGTTAAACATGGTCGAATTAGTTTATTGATTCGGGGAGGAGTGTATGTTTTCTAGAGAGAGAAAGTAAAGAAAACACACACACCTCCAAGTAACAATGAGAATCCCACCTTCCTAGTTGTGACTAGGAAGGTATTTATTACAACAATACAAGTCTAACTTAGCCCTATTGTCTAAACTAGCCCTTGTATTTAAATGATATTGCAATTCCTGACTATACCAAACTTTAAAGGCTAACATGAGGGAACCTCTCAAGTCAGTACTCTATCACCCAACACATACGTCAACTCCTTACCATCCGTCATTCCTGAAATCTTCAAAGATCCCTTTCCTGATAATCAAAACATGTCAACCCTTTTCTCTCGTCAAACCCAAATAATGAATGTGCAACATCAAATGAGAGACGAGAATCGACGCATAATAAAGTCAATAGATCATTTCTTTTTAGTTACAGGTTTGCAGAAATGAAAAACTGGATGGAAACCTGGAAACCTACTGGTGACTGTCCCTTAAATAAAGGGACGGTCCCGTATATTTAAAGGATTGTCCCATATTTAAAGGACCGTCCAAGGTAGGTCACAAATTTCTGCACTGTTTCTTCTATCCTGCAAACCTTGACCTATTTCATGTTTTTCAACAGCATTTCCTGGTCTAGTTAAAAAAATTTAAGTGCTATCTGAGTCAAAATGCATGTTTTGCCTAAACTATAATCATATTTTAATATTTAAACCTTCATCCTCTTCCTCTTCATCATCACTTTTCATCTCCACTTCATCTTCTTCAACCTCGACAATGCGTTCTTCCTCAACCTCATTGTTTCTCTCAAACAAAAGTCCTAAACTCACCATCACACCACCACAAACTAATTTCATTGATCTCACTCAAGAAAACACAACTCCATCATCTAAAGCCAAACCCAATTATCCTCTTGTTCCTAGTGCACCACTCAAAATACTCTCAACCAAAGGCACATCCTCTTCCTCCTGTAGGCCAAACTCTTCACCATTTACATCATTCATTAGAAACCTATCACCTTTGCTCACTCACTCTAGCTCCGCCACATACACACCATTCATGAGCAACCTATCACCATCTCTTACTATATCTAACTCACGACTCCTAAAAACCTCACCAAATGGGCCCTTGGACTACACTCCCTCTATTCCACCACCATCTCCAATCATGGGTCATCCACTTCCTTACAACATTGTCAACAACCATACATTGGGTTGTGCATGTTGCTTTTATAATTTCAACCTCATTTCCTCTCTAAGGGACGAACTCCATTACATGTTTGTCCAAGTTGAGCACCGTCTCTCTCAAACAAATGTGCAACCAGCTCCACTTGCTACCACGCCACCTACTCATCCATCATCTTCTCCACCACCTTCTTCTCCACCTTCTAACTAAACATCTCTACATGCTTGGTTAAAAATAATCAATGATTATCTTTTGGGCCAAGCATCTTCTAGGAACCTAGGTTGTTTTTAGAAATAGCTTGTAGTTTATCTTGCTTAGGTTATAATGTGTGATGTATGGATCTATCCATGCCATGAATGTCTCTTTTGTGTATGTTTCTTGAATGTATGGTTTCTTAGCATGATTAATGAACTCTATGCTTTTATGTTGTGATGCTTGTCATGGTTGCTTTTATAATATGTTAAATTAATTAACTTTAAAATGACAATTACTAAAATCACAATATATCTGTCCATAACAGCCCCACTGGAGACGGTCCCCTATACAGGGACGGTCCCCAATATTTAAGGGACCATCGGTGTATATACAGGACCATCCCCAGTCAGGTTTAAAAACTGATTTTTCTTCTCTCAATATTCTGAATTATGTGCTTCTATCTGACTTCATCTTTCTCTAATCCTTTCCTCTTGTCTAATCTCTATTTCTAACTTTCTGCATTTCTAATCTCCTTCTATGATATATATCTTAACTTTCTTCTCATCCCCTCTAATTCTCATATACATATATGTACGTGCATTGTACTCTAACTTACTTTTGTAGCACAATACCATAGATCAATTCCCCCTGGTGCCCTCATCTAGGGGGGGCACTAATCAAGGGGGAGCCTTAGCACCATTGATTTCTTTTCTTTCTACAAGTCGATGAAGCCTTTTTGATTCTACAAAAAGGGGGAGAACTAAACGAAAACTCATTAAAAACATACTAACACATAATTTTACCTAAAATGAGTTTATATTTTGTAATCATCAAAAAGGAGGAGATTGTGAATAAAAATAATGTCAAAAACGTCATTTGCATTATTCGGTCTCTATACGTTTTGATAATCACAAAATATAAAAACTCATTTCGACAACGTCTCGACTACAACATCACTTAAGGTATGAACAAACACTATACAAATATTAGTTAAGTGATCAAAGAAAATATTTTTCTCAAAACCTCACATTTTTATGTGACAAAACATTTTTACAAAAGTATTTTTGTAATTATAAAGAAATGTTTTAATAAAGAAAATATATTTGAATTCAAAATTTTCTAACAGCTAGTTTTTTCGCCCAAAACTAGATAAATTTTCACCAGAAAAATTCACCACACCAGGACAAAATGGGAGCGTTTTGTCGGGACGGTCCCGTAAACATGTGACGGTCCCATATATATAAGGGACCGTCCAGGCTTTAAGGGACCTTCCCCGCTACTTCTTGTGTCTATAAATATTGCACTATTCCCTTCAGAAAAATTGATCCTCTTGGCACAAAAACATTCTACCCTTTCTTTCTTCCTCTTTGATCACTATAACGTATCGATATGTGTTTATAAGTGATCCCGTTATCCTCTACGTCAAAGTGCAAGAGAAGAACGCTCGTATTCGTCAAGAAACGAAGTGTTATAGATTAGTTTTCACATACACACGTAACTAGTGTTACGATTCTCTTCTTCAACCTGCAAACTCTATTTGTATATATTTGTGTATCCGACTTGTGTGTGAGTCGTGACTAGTTTGGGACAAAGTGTGAAGTCCTTGTAATAGTTTTTAGATTAGGACGGGGTGATCATCCGTGTATTGATTACGACAGGGTGATCGTCCGTGTGTCGAGTAGGACGGGGTGATCGTCTTTGTGAAGATTAGGACGGGGTGATCGTCCATGTGAAGACTTGGATTGTGTGTAAATACAAGTGGACAAGGGTGCTTGTCCATGTTGCCGTGTGTCAGTGTGTAGATTGGTTCTAGCTAGGATTAGGACTCGACATTTCGCTTAGTATCGTTAATTGGTGTGAACGTTGGTGTACGGTTTGCTCCAACTATAGTGGGTGTGTTGACATAGTGATTGTGAACTCTCGAGTGTGATGCTCGAGGAGTGGATTAGGACGAAGAGTGAGCTTCGTGCTAAACCACTATAAATCTCCGAGTCTCGGTTTGTTTGTTTCTATTCCTTATCTCTTCTTTATATTTTCTTTTACTATATGCATTGTTGTTGTGATCATATATATATATATATATATATATATATATATATATATATATATATATATATATATATATATATATATATATATATAATATATTTGATTGATATCACATAACTTAGAATCAAACGATTTTCAAAAGAATAAAACGGTTGCAAAAATTCTTAAAACGTAATTATAAACTGTGAAACACCCCCTTCTAGTTTCTACTCTTCTTTTACAAAAATTTTATGCACCAACATCGTTTATGTTGGTGAAAAAGTTCAAAATTTTTCAAGAAATTTTTATTCTTTAAGTCTTTTTACACTTCTGACGGATATTTTTATTTTATTTGATCTCTCCCCATCTAAACAAAATTCGATTTATATTTAGATTACGTGCGAGTATAGCTTATAACTCGTAGTAATGATGGATATTATGTCAAACTAGGGTTAAGAATTTGGTTAATTATATTTTAGACTTTATGTATCTATCAAATTATATGTGGTTAAAAATACTCAATTTGTTTAGGAAAATATAGATCACACGAAACAATATTGTCATATGCGAATGAATAAAAGTTAATTAAATTTTCTTGTTGTCAAGAAGAGCAAAGCTGTTAAAACACTTGTATAAAATTTAATTGCCGACAAAGAAATTCTTTTTCTAGACTCAATCATACAAGTAAAAGGATCGAGAGTTGAGTTCCAGACATTCTTATATATAATAAGAAAACTCACTTTTGCGCAAATCGAGCATTCAATTAACCAATGAGACACTCAATTTTGAGCCTTCTAATTAGCCAATTGGAAAGTCAAACAAGAAAAAATAGGGTAAATATTGGAGTTTCTAAAGAAACTCCATAGACATAGGTGTATAGAAATTGTGAAGAAAAAAACTTAAAAAAAAAGGGTGTGATTTACAAAAGTTTCGTGTCAAAAATTAGATTTTGATAAAACTTTCGTGCTAAAAATTAAAACAGTATATTTTCTAAAAATAAAATCATCATAAGTACTAAATTTGTATGGTGTATATCTTTTATTGACCATGTTTTTTCTAAAATTGAATGTGACAGAAACCCTAATTACATCTTATAAATACCCTTCATTCGGCATTGTATCTACACGCACCCATGAAAGAGTTACGTGAGGTCACGGCTAAACACCCTTGGTAAGTTGTTGATTCATGCATAAATTTATGCACTGCAATTATTTTGATCGATCACACTCATTCTAGTCACATGTTAACTCAATCGATTTATGTACATTGGATACAAATAGGGTTTATCACACATAATTAATTTCCTTAATTATGTGACATGTTTAGTGAAAGCATGTATTTTTTGTTAATGATAAACCACATTATTCACTCGTGTGTTGCTTTGCACTGTTAATATACAACCGCTTATGTCAAATCTAGCTCATAAGTTACATATACGAATAAGCTTTACGACATATAATAAGTCACAAAATACCAATAACCTTACTGCAAACATGCTATCATTATTTGATGTTCGTATGTTCAACATGAGTTTCTGATGGTATTTATACGGTTTATTCACTTCTTTCCACTGCTCTAGCTCTAATGTATTGAATATTTATTTTAATATTTATTTGATGTATTGAATATTTATTTGATGTCGTTGTATGATCACAACTCTTGAATGTAATAGAGAAAAGGAAGCCCTAATTAGAGCTCGATTCTTACATGAGCATAGAACTCCATGGCTGTTGTGTATGTCGCATCAGAATCAAAAGGTTCTTGATTCTAATAAGGTTAAAAAAATAATTAGGGTTTTTCAATTCATATTTACGTATTGAATACTTATTTGATGTTGTTGTATGGTCACAATTCTTGAATGTAATAGAGAAAAGTAGGCCCTAGCTATAGTTCGATTGTTAAGTGAGCATGGAACTCCATGGTTGTTGTACGTGGCATCATAATCAAAAGTTCTTGATTCTAATTAGGTAAAAAAAATATAATTAGAGTTTTACAAATCTTATTTGTACATTTATGAAAACCCTAATGTTTCTTTCATGTTTATGTAGATGTTGTAGGCCAAACACAATTTCTGTCGATAATACTTTGTTGCTCATGGATAAAGTCATACAACGTACTCTTGTACAGTCCTACAACATGCAAATATATAGATTATTATATTAGTTATAATCGTTTCGAAAGTTTTACCAATGATAGTGTTTAGTATTGTGTTTTATTTTAGATTTAAGATCATTTGAGGAATAAATTTTTTTTACATACTAAGAGATTAATCTTCACCCTTCATCTTTATTTGATCTAATTGATGAAATTAATCGCAACAATTTAAAAAACCCACTTTCATTCTTTTTTTTTTTCAAATATTAATATTTTTTAAACCGTTAATCGTTAAACGAAAAAAAAATATACCGTTACGACGAGCATTTAATTATCTTTCTAAAGATAGGCATTTCGATATACTTTCGACAAAATTATTTTTTTCGTGTTTTTCACCTTTTTTTCTCGTTACTGAAATTTGCAAGAAAAAATCATATGTGATTTAACACTAATATCACATGTGATAATATATATCATATATGTGATTTAACACTAATATCACATGTGATATTACATATCATATGTGATTTAACACTAATATAACATGTGATTTTTTATGCAAATTTCAATAATGGAAAAAACGAGAAAAAACGTGAAAAAAATGATTTTTTTTTTTTTTTTTTTTATAGAAAGTATATCAAAGTGCCCGTCTATAGAAAGATAATTAAATGCTCGTCGCGATTGTGTAATTATTTTCGCCTAACGATTAACGGTTTAAGAGATATTTAAATTATAAAAAATAGGTGAAATATAAAAATGCTTTTATTTTCAACCCTTGATTTCATTTTAAATAGATGGTAGGAAAGAGTCCCTTGATATGTAAGATAAGTTTGGTACCAAAAATAACTCCCCTCTTTATTTTATGACATTTAGTTGTAATAAATCATGCCATACACTCATAACCAATATTTGTTATTTATCCAAATTTTCATGATTATTGTCTAATATATTTTCTTTTTAAAGTTATTTTCCGATCAAATGCAACATCAAACGAACCCGTGCTTGTAGAACCGTAGTAGAGGGTGAATACATTCTTTCCGACTAACTTGAAGTTTAACAAGTTCTAGTCTCAAAGGACAAACAAGTGGTTATAAACAACAACACTCACAACCACAATATATAAGGCGAGTAAAGAGAGACATACACCACGATATATACTGGTTCGGGATGGGGTATTTATACCATCCGTACGTCCAGTTACGAATCCACGACACCGATACTATTACTAAGTATAATCCGTATGGTGGATTACAAACGGTTACAACTTCACTCCACTGATATGCACGAGATCGACACTCAATAAGAAGAGCTACTCCCAACGGTATTCCACCCTCAGAAACCACCCACAAGAATCTCGTGATTCAACTTAACCACTAAGACCACAAAGACATCCCAACCGGAAGTATCAAACCTCAACTAGATCAACATACGATCTAGGCTTGACAACCAAGGTATAAGACTTCTTACAACCGAATCGAATGAATGATAGTTAATTCTTCAAACCAGGTCCTAACCTAACCTATAGACTTGATTCTTTTAAAATTGGTGAAGAAAATAAGACCCTCGATACAATTCACAAGAGTTGATTAAGACTTGATTCTTTTAAGTGTTCTTTCAATTAGATATAGTACACAATGAGATTGTAGACTTAGAGGGTAGAGAGAAAAGGAAATAGAGAGAAAGAATGATTGGCAAGAGGTGAGGAACAAATGACAAGAGTGGGGATTTATTACTAAAACCTACAACATTCCAGACGCGCCTGGCACGCTGGTCATGCGCTGGTGAACCACCCAGCGCGCCTGGTGCAGTCTCGGGATTTGGTCGAGTTTTGTTTATTAATGGCCGACTTTTGTTAAACCCCCAATTGCACTTCACTTTTGCCCTTTCCAATAACATTCCAACACTCAAAGTAGGATAAGGTCCACTAATTCATTTAGCTAAGGTTTTGGTATTTAAAACAATTTCTGACGTAAAAACTAGATAGATAGGGGAAATTTCAAAGAGAAAGAGAAGAACCATTGGACATTGTATTTTGGATAAAACTTTGTCTCCTAAATTTGAAATTCAAATTCCAAATTCAAAAACTAGTTGTTAGAGTGTGAGTTGTATGATATGATAACTTTGAGTTTGTAAGTGAGTGTGTAAGAGAGTTGTAAGAGTGTGTAAGTGAAGTGAGTTGGTAAAGAAAACTTGGAGAGGAAGGGTTAGAGTGTGTGAGTGAGTGTGTAAGAATGTGTCGTAGTATTGGTTGGCAATCTCAAGCTTCGAGAGGAAGGATTAGAATGTGTGAGTTGTAACTTGAAATTAAAATTCAAATTAGTTAGTGATTGTGCGAGAGATGAGTGTAGGAGAAGCAAAGTGAATGACACATTGTAAGATTGTGTAAGATATGTGAGTTGGCAATGAAGGTGTTGAGATGAGTTGAGGAAGATAGAATGAAGGGAGGTGTTATTTGATTTCCAATTCAAATTGAGAAGGTTGTGTGTGTGTGAGTGTGGTGTGTATGTGTGTGATTCAAATTCAAATTTGAATGTTAAGTATATGTGAGTAAGAAGAAGAATGTGTGGTGTTTTTGCTTAGAATAAAGGGGACAGAAGAGAATATTGTGGTGTAGGGGACACAAGTACAAGTTGTGTAGGAGAGTGTAAAGGAATGTTTGTGTGCTTGGGGGATTTAAAATCAGTCAAAGAATGTTTATATTACTAGAAATTAAAAGCAAGTATTTAAACTTTAAAATCCTTAGTTAACCCATAATCAAATGATTCACTAATCATCTTGATGCAAGTAAGATGAATGCTTTGCATCAAGGTAAATCAATATCTCATAAATGAGAGAATTGTGTTTACGTAAAGTGATATCGACTTAAATGACCAAATCCGGAGTAAACTCGTTACGTGATTAGTAAAGATGGATGTTAGGATGATGTTCACTTGAATACTTTCCTTTGATGTTCTAGTGAAAATATAAACCTCCTAGGTTTGAGGAAAAACAATTTTACCTTGGCTCGAGGCTTTGTAAAAAGCTTTGTGAGTTGGCATTTTTGTAAAATCAGGAAGACTTGTTTTAGGCACTTCTCTAAGTCTAAATCTTAAAGTAAACTTCTCAAATACCATGTACGAACCTTAATTGAAAGAAGCACCTTAGTCGGGTTATAACTGTAGAAAACTAGAAGGCTGGGGGGGGGGTTGAATAGTTTTACCGATTAAAACTTCTTTTTAAAACTTATAGATCGACTTATGTCAATCTAGTTTTGGCGTGTTGGATATTGATAGTATTAAAGCATATGAATCTAAGCTATGAGAAAGAGATAGAGAGACACAACCACAACACAAGTATTTATAGTGGTTCGGCTACAAGGACACCTTTCTTGCCCTACTCCACTCCCCGAGTCAACTACTCGAGAGTTCGTAAACACTTCACAACACAAACTCCTTTCACTTGGCGGAGAAGCCTTCACAATGTCGCTTACACTTTATCCGGTACAAAGCTAGATACCGGGCTTTTCCATTAGGTAAAGCCAAACCTTCGTTGCCTACACTTTATCCGGTACAAGGCTAGATACCGGGTCCTTAGCACGGCGGACCAAACCAACACACCTAGCACAACATGACTAAAGGATCCAACGTCCTTTTACGCCTAACGACTCAATACATCTACATCACCCTTTTGAGAAGAAGAAAGAACAAGATGCACTTCTGTGATCTTGGAAGAGAAGAATCCTAGCAACTCATATCACGAGCTTGCAAGTCTTCGAGAGGTTGTGATCTCGCCTTTTGGAAGAAACCTAGAGAATCACAAAGTGAGACTAGATAGAATGATCTTTGGATATGAGGTTAGAGAAATTAGAATGTAGAGAGAAGATATATCTAAGTAGATTGCTCACTATTTATAGGCAAAACTGAGTACTGTTAACCCGAATCCGGCGGATCCCTTCCCAAAGGGATCCAGCCAGTGTACTTCAAGGGATCCGGGTATCTAGTAGTACCAGTTTGGATTTTGGGTTACAATTCCGGGTTTGGGTTATGGGTTAAGGTCCATGGGTCAAGTGATATCATGAATGATATCAAATACATCTTGGGTCATGGGTCATGGACTTTGGGTTATGGGTTATGGACTTTGGGTCATGGGTCATGGGTTTTACCCAATATGGATGTCATGTAATGGGTCATGGGTTAAGCTCCATGGGTTATAGGTTATGGGGTATGGACTTGGTTTTTGGGTCATGGATAGTCTAAGTCTTTTCCTAGATAATTTACAAGCAACACGTATTTTATAAAATGTAGGTAACTAGTTTACTTAAATGTTTTTATAAAATGGTTTTGGTTTTATGTAAATTTGTTTAAGTAAATGTGTTTAAGGTTTGTTTAATGAAATGCGTTAGTAAGCTTTTGGCTCAAAGCATTTACGTATTTTATCTATCTCATTAAAATGATTTTACGTTTGTTATCGACAAAACATTAGAAGATCATAAAATATAAATAAACGTTTTTAATGTTTATTTGTATTAATAATCTCCCCCTTTTTGTTGATGACAAAACATAAAATTATTTTAAGTAAAAGGATAAAATTTGTAAGTTTGAATTTAAGCTTTTACACTTTTCTCCCCCTTTTTGTCGAAAAGAAACTAACCCGAGCGAAAGTTTTAAGAAGCATAAAGAAGTAAATATGGAGCAAAGAGAGTAAAAAGGTGCTTAGTTGCTCCTCGTTGACGTTTGCTCCCCCTTGATAAGGGCGTAAAGTAATTAGGAAGACTAAACGTGATCATTCAAGTTATTTGCAATGTTTTTGCTTTGAAGAATGCTCCCCCTTATTGAGGGCATCGGGTGCTCCATGTGTATTTTTGAAAATCCACAAAACAATGGTTAGAAAACAAGTATATGTTGTCCCTTTTTCGAAAATTTGGCTGCATAAAAAATTTGTTAGTTATCCGTTTGCCCGGATCCCACGGATCCTTTTCAGAAGAGATCCGCCAAGCATAAACTCAGGGATCCGGCTACCTGCAGTTATGTTAGCAGTAGAAGAGGATAGAAAAAGATATGAACACAAGTAATAAACACACCAAATATGTTCACATAAGCACATAGTCATGAAAAAATCGTTTAATAAACATAAGAGAAATGATACAACAAAGGTCAAATCTCTGAAACTAATAAAATGATCTTATCATGAGAAAGTCCTAGTAACTAAAGTTAGGCCTAAGACTAATAATAGGAAGACCACTTGTGCTTGCACTTCAAGGTTTTTCAAGAAGGTTAGGTTTGTTGACGTCTTCAAGACGTCCAAGGAGATGGTAGAATATGAAACGTACTTCTTTACGTAGTTCATGAACTAAGGGTTGGACATGTTGACAATGATCACAAGTATCATCGTGGTTTATTTGTTGAGAGTCTAAGGTAGAAGGTTGTTGAGGTATGTTTCAGGTGGAAACGCCTAGTTGGAAAAATTGTGGATGTACCACGGGTTTTGGTTGAGAAGTATGTGTGGGAGGAAGTACATGTGGTGGTTGAGTTGGTTGAGATTGTTGATATCTTTTCATAACCCAAAATGGGCCATTTGAGGGTGGAGGAGAGGAAGACAAGTTGACTATAGGTGGTAATATGTTTATATCAACATCTTGGTGATGGGATGGTGGTTGAGTTGACATTCTCTCAATGGATGAGAATGTTGGTAATGGTGGTGGATTAGAGGGTCTAGGAGGCAAGTCCTCCAATGAGTTAAAGTAGAGGTGAGGTGATGAATGAGGTGTGGTGAAAGAAAGGATTCTAGGTTCAAGAGGTGAGGCTTGTATAGGTTGAGTTGAGATAGGTGTGCTTGGTAATGTAGGTTTAATGGGAGGTGTTGGTTCAATTGGAGTAGGTTGTGGTAAGGTTGTTTTGGTAGAAGCAAGTTGTGGTGGAGTTGGCTTATTTGAGTGAGGAGTTTGGATGTAGTTTGAGACACGTGTTATCTACCTATAACAAGGATCAATAAATTTATCTTGAGGCTAAACTACACAAACCCCTAGGCATCCATTAGAGGACTCGACGCCTAGACATACACACACTCCTTTAAGTCGACTACATTGTAAATTGTGCACACAAAACTAATTACCCATGTCCTCTTTATATACTAGAGGATTAGGGTTTACAATTAGGAAACATAATACAATAAGGAAACTAAATAAATCTTCCGTCTTTTTGTAGTTTTCCTTTCTTGTCACTTTAAGCCCTTCATGTTTCATTCTTCTTGTTTTGTATAATAAAATCTATAAAATCCAACAATCTTTCCCTATTTGATGATGACAAAACAAACACATTCTTGTACGAACTTCCCTCGACGAAGTAGAGAAATTGAGATAATTAAATCTCACCCACGAATGAAACAATCTTCAATGCTTCCTCTTGACTTAAGATCTCCTTGAACATGTCACCACACATAAATAAGCTGCAAATCATATCTCTGTAGTCCTCTTCCCCTTTTTGTAATCATTAAATAGGGAATATGTAAAGATATGCAACATTGATCGTCACTACCCCACATCATATATCAAAACTTCCAATCCAATCTTTCCAATGTCTTGAATTACCCTCCACGAAGAACACCAAAAAGCTTGTGAAAAATGAACTGAGGTGATGAAGCGAAAAGTGTACCGCTTTTAGGGGGTCATTTAAGCCCTAAATCATATTTATTTGATCAAATATCGCCCTAAATCGTTCCTTTTGTCATTTTAGGTACTTTGGAGAAGAAATCTGGAAAAGGAAGCATTTTGGACGTTTTTGGAGCATAAAAGTGAAGAAAACGACAAAGTCTCAAATTTACGCTGAAAATTACCTTTTGACGGCGTCAGGATTATCTCCAGACGGCGTCATGGCTTGGCAAAAGTGGTGGATGTGAAAATTACTCATGATAAGCCAGAGAATTTTGCATGGAAATTATGACGGCGTCACCCTTTAATCTGATCAAGGTCGTCACGACTTAATTTAAAGAGGGACGGCGTCAAGCTTATTTCTGACGGCGTCAAGCTCTGATAAGCCAGAACGGATTTTGGAGGTCTAAAGAGGGACGGCGTCAGGAAGGCCATCCGGGAACCCTAAAAGCGGCGAGGTGACGGCGTCAGAATCTACAACGTGACGCCGTCAGCCCTTAATCTCTATATATAGTTTTGCAATTTTTTGTCATTAGTGTGGAACTTTGTGTGTAACCTTTTGGGAGGAAACCCTAAGACGATTTTAGCAGCTTTTTCAAGGCTTTTTGCCTTGAGATCTTCCATGTTACATTGAAGATAAGTTATCAATTAATCATTCAATATGTCTATGTGTTGTTTGATTCTATCTTGTTCTTGTCTTTTGTTTAACATGCTAGGCTAGGTTTTCTTTGTGTTTGCTTAGATCTAATGAAACCTAGCTATTGATTATTGGTTATTAGTGTGTTATTAGTTGTATTGGATGATTGTTCATCTATGTTAGGCTTAAGAAAACTGGCTAACTTCCTATTCGGTAACTTGCTTGAACGTCTTAAGAAACATGAACCAATGCGTACTAAGGTTTTTACCTGTTGTAAGGTTGCAAAATCACGCATCATGAAGACAATAGAAATTTTAAACTAGCTGTATTAATAATGACTAGAAGTAGTAATGAAACACTTCCCCTTAAGTGGTGCATGTAGATGGTCAAACATTTAATCAATAAGCTTCCCCTGAAACCAATATGTTTACCATCTCTTGAATCTTCAATTCTGTAGGCTCTATGTAATGATTACTGATGAAGAAAACTAAGTATAATGAATTTGATGAAGAAGTAGAATAACCCAAACTTGTGTCTTATGTCTTGTACTATCCACGTGACTCCAAACTTATACTAACACCATATAAGTAGACCGCAATCTCATGACAAAATCCTCATCTTTAATGAGACAGTGAGCACTACAATGTAACTCCTTTAAGTGATAGCCAATGTGTGCATAGAGCATCATAAGAAAAATCACACACTGCTAGATTCTTCAAGCTGTTGTCACCACCGTATAAAACAAACAAGTTATCTTCAAAGTGTAACACCCACTTTGAGATATGATAAGAACACGCACCTATGAAACTCAACTACAACATCAAATAAGTGATAATCAATCCTCTTCGTAATCAATTAATCCAATATACCGAATACGAGACTTTAATCCTTTACGAACATAATCCAAAAATCAAAAATCCAATTTCTTGTATATGTGTTACTTCCCCTGTGTGTGTGCCAAATCTCCAATCAATCATATGTACTTCCCCTCACTGCTCGTAACTCATGCATATATATCGAACCATCAAACACTTTACGTGTCGCCATAAATCATCTAAACGCAGAAGTAGAAACTCATAATACGAGCAGCAGTATTATAAAGCAAGCAGCAGAAACTTAACGCTAGCAGTAATATCAATCAAGCTCAGCAGTAGAAACTAATAAGCGTAGTAGCACAAAAAAAATACCGAGCAGTAGTATAAATCAAAGTAGCAGCAGTAAGGTTTAGTAACATTCAAACCTTAATATTCAAGAAATCCTTTAGCCACTCACGTTGACCACTGACCGAATTAATGCTTCAACTCTGAATTAATGAAGACACTGACCCACGTATAGGTAATCACCATAAATCGCAAAATTTCAAACGCACCACTTCTCGACCCACAATTAAAATAAATCAATGATAATCATAAAGCAGTACAAGGTTAACTATGTGAATCAGCCAAAGTAAAATCGATCATACCATGTGCATAAGATGACAACCAATATACCAATATAATATCACACTGTCCCATGTGTTGTCTATGTGTGGTAATTGGAGTGATATTGGTATCCTGATAGCAATTAGAAGTCAAGAATAGTACGCTTTCAGATCGATTAAATTGGAGTGTATACCAATTAACGACCAGATGAAATCTAATTGATTCAAGTTTGTGAATGATTGTGTGTTTGCAGTAAAACGTGATCAAAAATATAGTTGATCAGCCCTCTCCTTCTCTATCTGAATAGAGAATATATAAGACGGTTTATGGGGCAGTTATTAGGGCCTAATAACTGTAAAACAATTATACTTAGCACTAACAGCAGAATCTGCACTAGCAGCAGGAACCGTTAACTATCAGCAGGAACCGTTAACTATCAGCAGGAACCATCAGCTATCAGCAGAAACCATCTGCTATCAGCAGGAACCATCTGCTATCAGCAGGAACCATAGCAGCAGAAACCAGGCATTATCAGCAGAAACGAGCATCAACTTTATATGTTTTATTTGGTGGAAAAACAAATTCTAATGAATTTTTAACATAGCAACGTTATAATAAAAAAATAAAAAATTTTCCAGCTGTCAGCTCGACCCCAGCTAGGGGCTCTACCCCTTGGACCCTGCCAGGGGCTGCCGCCCCTTGGATCCTACTTCTCTCAGGGGCGTTGCCCCCGAACCCTCACCAAGGGGGCTACGCCCCCTTGGAACCCCCGTTAGTCCAGTTAATATCCAAATAAGTGTCGACCCTTATTTGCATATTAAACTCAATCTATTTTACTCTAAAATACCAACAAACCTCCCCCATTTTAGTGTAATCATAAATTAACTAACTAGTTCATAGCAAACAATCAAACTAATGCATAAATGAAATGTCGAGACGATTGAATTTCACATTAGTATATTACACATTCCAAATATTCGAATATCAAGGTTTCCCGAAAGATTGAACCTTGTAATATTACTATTGAATACCTAAAGATAATATACATATTAGTTTTGCATACACAATATCTTACTTGACACATTATTTTACTAGCCTATGTCCATATCCTTTCTTTAAGTACATCGAAGCCAAGTCCCAACTTCTTGAAGCAGCTAAACTTCGTACTCAAATAGGTAATTCTTTTAATCTTGCACCTACAAATGCAATTTTTCAAAAGAATTATTAAGAAGTACACTTCAACCTTCCTTATCTTGCAGACCGAACACATACCTTTGGGATAATTTAATGTTGTGTTCCAAACTCTAGATGTTAAGCTTTCCACATTCAAAATTCAGCACCTAACGTCATATTAGGTGGGAATTTGGTATCTTAACATGAGAGTTTTCATATGGACTTTAAACCTAATCCCACTGCTGATCCTTTCACGAGATCTCTACATAACCCTTTGGTTAAATGACCAGCTAAATTCCGATGAGTTGCAATCCACTCAACGGATATGACACCATGCATTATGAGCTCACGAACCATGCTGTGTCTCACACCTAAGTGTCTTGACTTGCCATTATACACTTGACTATAAGCCTTAGCCAAAGTAGCCTGACTATCACACTTGATAGAAATAGAAGAAATCGGCTTTGGCCACAATGGAATTTCATAAAGCAAATTCCTTAACCATTCAGCCTCATTACCAGCTGTTGCCAAAGCAACAAACTCAGACTCCATAGTTGAGTTTGTTATGCAAGTTTGTTTCTTAGATGCCCAACTAATGGCACCTCCACCAAGAAGGAACACCCATCCAGATGTAGAAGAATGATCTTCTTTATTGGATATCCAACTTGCATCACTAAAACCTTCAATTACTGAAGGAAATCCGATGTAAGTTAACTTATAATCGATTGTTCCTTTCAAGTATTGAAATACTCGATCCAAAGCTCGCCAATGAAATGTACTAGGATTGCTAGTAAACCTACTAAGCTTTCCAACTGCATAAGCAATATCCGGCCTAGTACTTATCATGGCATACATTAATGATCCAATCCTTTTCGAGTATTCAAGTTGAGACACCGCTTTACCTTTATTAGGTAATAGCTTAAGTTGTGGATCCATGGGAGTACCTATCGGAGAACAGTCCTTGAAATTGAATTTATCCAAAATCTTTTCAATATAATGTGATTGTGATATTGAAATACCCTTGTTCTCACGAATGATCTTTATACCTAAGATCACCTCCGCCTCCCCCATGTCTTTCATAGCAAATTTAGATGACAAAAATTCCTTTGTCTCATCAACTTGATCTTGGTTTGTACCAAAGATCAACATGTCATCTACATACAAGCATATAATGACTCCATTTCTAGAGTCATCAAATTTACTATAAACACACTTGTCAGCTTGATTTAAAACAAAACCACTTGACAACACAATTTCATCAAATTTTTGATGCCATTGTTTAGGAGCTTGTTTTAACCCATAAAGAGATTTAACCAATTTACACACTTTGTTTTTATGTCCAGGCATAACAAACCCTTCGGGTTGTTTCATATAAATCTCTTCATCTAATTCACCATTCAAGAATGCAGTTTTTACATCCATTTGGTAAATTACAAGATTGTGTATAGCAGCTAATGCCAATAACAATCTAATAGTAGATATCCTTGCAACCGGAGCATAAGTATCGAAATAATCAATACCCTCTTTTTGTCTAAAGCCTTGGATTACCAACCTGGCTTTATATTTATCAATAGTACCATCTACTTTCATCTTCCTTTTGAAGATCCATTTACATCCTAATGGTTTACACCCAGGAGGTAAATCAGACAATTTCCAATCTTTATTTTGCAAGATAGAATCCATCTCATCTTGGACTACTTCTTTCCAAAAAGCAACGTCCCTTGAAGCCATTGCTTCACCATATGTCATTGGATCTTTATCAACATTGAAACAATATTGATATTGAAAATTAATTTCATTCCTTGATCCTTCAACTAAGTATAGTTGAAAATCATCACCAAAAGTTTTGGTTTTTCTTACTCTTGTACCCTTTCTTGGTTCAGTGCTAGTTGATGGAATATCCTCGGTATTAACCGGTTCCTTCGAACTATGAATCATGTCACTTGGCCTAGGTATAGATTTAAATCTTTCTTCATCAAAGATTGCATCTCGTGACTCGATCACAGAGTTCACATAAACATACTCATTAGGTTCTAATACATAGAATCTATAAGCATGTGAATTTTTAGCATACCCAATAAATATGCAATCTATACCTCTTTCACCTAAAGTTTTCCTTTTAGGTTCAGTGAGCCTAACCACAGCCCTACATCCCCAAACCTTTAGAAAACTCAAGTTTGGAGCTCGTTTATGCCAAAGTTTATAAGGAGTTTTCTTATTGCTTTTACCGGGAATACGGTTTAGCAAATAACAAGCCGTCAACATGGCTTCACCCCAAAATCCTTCACTTAACCCAAAATAAGATAACATTGAATTTACCATTTCCTTCAATGTCCTATTCTTTCTTTCTGCCACACCATTTTGTTGTGGTGTATATGGAGCAGTTGTTTGATGTATTATTCCGGTAGATTGGAAATATACCGGATCATAATACTCCCCTCCACGATCGGTACGTAAGATTTTTACCAAATCCTTTTGATGAAGCTCTACCTCTTGTTTATAAATATGAAATTTATCAAGAGCTTCATCCTTTGAATGCAATAAATAAATATAGCAATAACGTGATGCATCATCAATAAAAGTTATGACATATTTTTTATTTCCTAGAGATGGTGTAGCATGCAAATCACATAGATCACTATGAATAAGGTCTAACATATTTTTTATTTCCTAGAGATGGTGTAACATACAAGTTTTACACTTATTATGGTCCAATTCAAAAGATGGAATCATGCTCATCTTTGACATTTCTTTCATTCTTTTATGGTGAACATGTCCTAGTCTAGCATGCCATAGTTCCATGTTACTAAGTTTAACACTAGATATAGAATCAACCATACAAATCGAATTAAAAGTAGAAGGCATATCTAAATTAAGCATAATCATCCCATTACACAAATAACCAAATCCAACAAAAGAACCATGTTTCGACAAGATATACTTATCGGATTCTAACACTTGTTTGTACCCACAATTATTTAATAATACACCGGACAACAAGTTTTTCCGAATACCGGGCACATACAATACATTACACAACGAAATTGTTTTTCCAGAAGTAAAAGTTAAATCTACTAGTCCAATTCCAAGTATTGGTTCTGTTGCGACATTTCCCATAGTTAAAACACGTCCATCATTAATAGTTGCAAGTTCCTTGTACCTGCTTGTTTCGGATCTCCTTTGGATCCACCACTAGTACCAGCCTCGTTTTTGCCTTTTCCCGTACGGCAATCACGCTTGAAATGTCCAGGTTTTCCACATTTCCAACAGCCACCATCGTTGGACTGTCTTGCTTTCTTTACACTTCCCTTTTTGTGATCGTTACCTTGAAACTTTCGTTTCTTGTTCTTAGTATTCGAACCCTTTTTGAAACTAGAATTAGTTTCTTCAACCATATTGACATTTGATCCGCCAATATCCTTGTCTTTTTCATTCACCCATGTTTTCTCCATCCTACGACACCCTTCCTCAATACTTATGGCACTTCCCAACTGAACCAAATTGTATTCTTCCTTCTTATGTTTCAAATTATTTTTGAAATCCTTCCAAGAGGGCAGAAGTTTGTCAATAATAGATGCTGTCGCAATGGATTCATCCATTTTTAAACCATGTTGGGTAAAGCGACCAAGTATATTAAGACACTCATTATATTGTTCCATAACAGAACGTCCATCTATCATTTTGTAATTCATGAAATCACTTACTAAGAATTTCTTACTGGATGAATCTTCTGCCATGTATTTGGCCTGAAGCATGTCCCATAACTCTTTTGCAGATTCAATGTTTTGATAAATATCAAAAAGAGTATCACACATATCGTTTAAGATTGTTCCACGACATATGAAGTCATCATTCCAGAACTTATTGCGTTTTCTGATTTGATCAATGGTTTCACCCTCCACTTCCTCCGGTGCTGGTGTTGTCAAAATGTACACAACTTTCATAGTTGTTAACAAGAATTGCATCTTTTTCTGCCATCTTCGAAAATCCTGCCCTTCGAATTTGGCTAACTTCACAAACTTTGATGTCATATCACGTACTGATTCTCCTGCCATCGTGTTCGAAATTTAATCGATCTTTGTTGTTTATGTGTGGTAATTGGGGTGATATTGGTATCCTGATAGCAATTACAAGTCACGAATAGTACACTTTCAGATCGATTAAATTGGAGCGTATACCAATTAACGACCGGATAAAATCTAATTGATTCAAGTTTGTGAATGATTGTGTGTTTGCAGTAAAACGTGATCAAAAATATGGTTGATCAGCCCTCTCCTTCTCTATCTGAATAGAGAATATATAAGACGGCTTATGGGGCAGTTATTAGGGCCTAATAACTGTAAAACAGTTATACTTAGCACTAACAGCAGAATCTGCACTAGCAGCAGGAACCGTTAACTATCAGCAGGAACCATCAGCTATCAGCAGGAACCATCAGCTATCAGCAGAAACCATCTGCTATCAACAGGAACCATCTGCTATCAGCAGGAACCATAGCAGCAGAAACCAAGCATTATCAGCAGAAACGAGCATCAACTTTATATGTTTTATTTGGTGGAAAAACAAATTCTAATGAATTTTTAACATAGCAATGTTATACCAAAAAAAATAAAAAATTTTCCAGCTGTCATCTCGACCCCAGCCAGGGGCTCTGCCCCTTGGACCCTGCTTCTCTCAGGGGCGTTGCCCCCGAACCCCCACCAAGGGGGCTACGCCCCCTTGAAACCCCCGTTAGTCCAGTTAATATCCAAATAAGTGTCGACCCTTATTTGCATATTAAACTCAATCTATTTTACACTAAAATACCAACACCATGTTATATGTATGTCATAATAGCACAAACGACAAGAACCTCCAATTAATATGGCTCGTTATTTATGATTCAACCAATTAAAGAATAAAGTACGATGTAATCTTTAATTATCTATCACCGAATGAATTAATTCAATAAAGACAACGTATGCAAATACCATCCGATTAAAGAATTGTTGTAGATATTACATTAGAAAATGACAACCAATTGATAACCTTTGTGTTGATACAAAAGTTGGGCGTTCCTTGTTTCCGTACCAATTAGATCTTAATGCTTGAGACCTGCGCACTAAGAAAACAAAAAGACACCGTTAGGCTTATCGTGGGATTGTCTCCCACGATTATCCTCCGGCGTGAGAGTAAGTAATCGGTTTTCGGGTTTAGTTGAAGAGTTAGGGTTGTAGATCGTACCTTTAATGAGAGCCGAGATGCTCTATATATACACACGAAACCCTTGTTAGTTTCGTGTTCCTTACCCTTCGGCGTATCCGCCTAATTCGGTCGTGTGATATATATCCCATAAATAAGAGATATCCTATATCAAGACCATAAATAACTTTGGGTTTGGTCCATCGTGAGCCCAAACTGTTATCGTGATAGCCCATTCGTGATGGGATTGAGTGTTAGTAGCGTCCATTGGTCGGGCTCATGACCCGAATGCGGACTATACGTCATCATGTCCCCCCAGTCTAGTATGCGTAGTGTAACGACTGCGGATGCTAGACTAGCAAATCTAGCAAAAAGGTATCACGGAATGCGTAGAGGAGAAGTTTCAAGTGTTTCCCGCCAAAATTAGCAAATTTATCTAGTCCAAGTACATCCGTATCTCCTTCGTAAATCGTGAGGGATGGGTGAAAAAGTACTTCACCTTTTTGCGTCCCAGCCACACGATTGTGGCAAGTGGGGTACATGTTTCATCCATCCACGAATAGTGTAACCCTATATAAAGGTCAACCGTCGTTTCACTGTGGCTACCATTGTAAAAAACATCATTTTCCACCATTGTTAAACCATCAAACAACAATTAAACATCAACGAAAGCTAAGGTAATAGCGCATGCGCTTCAGAATCCTTTAAATTCTAACCATGGTGCTTCAGTTATCCGATTTTAATTCCGATATATCTGAGGACGAACTTCGTCAGTTCACCTCAGATTATTACATCCCTATCGCATTGCACCCAGTAGTTCCGGTGGCGACTGTGTCAATTGCGAACTTCCCGCAAGGGAAAGTGGGGGTTTACACACGCTTCTTCGAATTTGCGAACCAACATGTACCCATTTCCCTATTTTTGTGCGATATTTTAAACCATTATCGTCTACATATTTCACAGCTGCACTGTATAGGTGTAGCAAAAATAACTAATTTTGAAGTGAATTGTCACTTGTTAGCGATAGAACCCACAATACATCTATTCTGCGCGTTTTACCACACGTCGTGGTCAAACGGGTGGGTGTCCTTCTCCAAGCGCGCAGGGCCACTGCAGTGCTATACGGAGAAGTTAGACGCATTGAGGGTTTGGAGGGAAAAGTTCTTCTGGGTTGATAGTGCATTTTTTCCATGGATTTTTGAGTTCTATACTCAAGAATCGTTACCGAGAGATGAGCGCCCCATCCCCGGAACGTATAGTGCAGAGGATGCGGAGACGATTAATGCCAATCGCATACCGATCAAGGCGTATCCAGAGGAGTTTTTGGTGCACATGGGAATCAGTCGCAATTACTTTGGTAGTCCGGAGGAGGTGCCAACTTTTTTGGACGAGAATAGCCGGGGTGGGTGCTTGTCTCTTCCTTCCTCTTCGCGTATTAGTTGTAAGCGTTCTTCCCTTTGTAGCTTAACTAACTTATTTTGTGTTTGTTTGTTGTTTGTTGCGCAGAGATGGATCTATTCAGTGTTGTTCGCTTGGAAAGGCCAAAACAAGTGACTGTAGGGGTGCTCCCTTTGAGGGATGGCGCGGAGCCAGTTCTACAGGCTACCGCGGGGCGCACGATGGAAATCGTGCAGGAGGAGTCAGAGGATATGCCCCCAATTGTTTTAGAAGCGACTCCTCTGTGCAGTTTTCCCACTCCTGAGGTACAAATCCATGTAGAAGAGCTATCGCAGACTAATTCGTCAGAAAGTGGGGAGTTTGCCATGTCTGAAGGTGGGTAAGAAGCCGCTGGCCAAGGGGTGAAGCGCAAGAAAGCTGCTGGAGATGATGGCGCTGGTACGTCCAAAAGAAGGCGCCATCTTATCTCTAGTGAGCCATCATGATCATCAGAGGAGAATGCGTCGCAGAAGGATACAACTGAAACTCTTTCCTTTAAGTAAGTAATTAGGCTTGTATCTTTAGATTTGCATTTCTTTATTCCGCAATGATACTATAAAGTAGTTCTGTTATCTGCGTGCAGTGTTGAGGTTGCTGGTGATGATGCTGCGTGTGCTGGGGAATCGCCCCTAAGGCGAGTCCTTCGCCTACTGATCATATTGCGCAGGGGGGCCAAGAATCTGGGACAAAGGCTTCTGAAGATGTGCCTATGGACCAGTTGATTGAGGAGTTAAGCTTGGCTGCTGCGCATCAAGCCTCATTGGTTACACAACTCAAAGCTAGGTATGCGGATGAAGGTAGTAGCTTGGCGCAGAAGGATAAGGAAATTGCGCTACTGAAGGCGCAGTTAGCTGATGCTCGGTCTGAAGTGGAGTCAACCACTGTGTACGCTCAGAAGATTGCTGATGAGAGGCTATCCTTGTTTGCCCAAGTGGACCAAGAGCGCGCTGCCGCAAAAGAGTACAAGGCCACTTGCCTTTGGGCCTTGAAGTATATGGAGCACAACAAGAGCGCTCACTTTGCCAGGCTAGATGATTTCTGCAAGGCTGTGGAGGCGTCGCTGGAGAAGCAAGAGATCAAGCTGCGCAAGCTCAACATCGAATATGACGAAGAGCTATATTCCCATCTGGTGTCTTCTATCGCTGAGCGTAGGTGGCTAATCAGCCATGGGTTACGCCTGGCTGCTTTGGGTACTTTGGAATCCCAAGAGGTGCGGGGGACATTTGGGGAAGTTTTGGAGCGTGCGCTTGCTCGTGGCAAGGCGCAAGCTATAGAGGAGCTCTCTGAGAGCGGATTGTTGAAGGTGCCTGCCACACAAGTGCCCAATTATGATGCTGATTCCTTCGATGAACTTGTCGCAGCTATGAAAAGGATGAAGCTGCTAGACCTTCCTCATATTGCTCAACTGGAGCGCGACCAAGATTACCCCATAAGTGTTATTATGGAGGGGTTAACCTTGGCTAGGCATGCAGCGGAGGGCGTAGAGGCACAAGCTGACTATTTTCTCAAGCCAGATGAATCGCAGCTGCAGGTACCTATCTTCGCTCGCCCTCACAACATCCTGGATCCTTTTGCCCTTGAAAAGGAAATTTCATTGAAGGAGTCCTTGGAAGCCCATGCTATGAGGCTTGCAAAGAAGAAGGGTGTGAAGGGGAAGGCCATCCTTTGCGGTGTCGGTGCTGCGCATATTCCTAGGTCTGATGGAGTGCCCGTTAGCGTACCGACAGTGTCGCCCGAAGATAGTGATCTTCTGAGGGAGCTTGAGGGAACTGGTAGTGTTGCATACCATGTTGGCGGTTCAGGGCTTAGACGCACCCGTAGTTTGTCTTGGTAATTTTTGTAATAGATTAACATTTTGTTGTGCATGTTAAGTCTATATCTTGTATGAACCCGTAGTCTACAATTAAATGTTGAAAGATACGATTGTACGCATATTATATCAAATGTAATTTTGGTTATAATGTTTGTACTTAGTTATTTTGTCTTTGCGTAAAAGACGTCTATGTTGTGTTTAACATAGCAACTTGTTGTGTATATACTTAAGAAAATTTATAAAAAATCCATAATCGTGTATGAAGTTCATAAAATTTACAAGTTTATTGGTTGATTATGCAGCGCACTGCAAATATCATATCAAGGAGTTAAGTGTCTTAACTCCTACTTTGTTAAACGCGCACAGTGTGCATTGTTGGGTATCCGTCGTGAGATACACATTTAACTTACTCCAACGTCTTGAGGGTAAGGTGTTTAACAAGGATGCGTGATCCGATGTTGATGCGTTTGCAACCCTCTTACTCAACGAGTTATTTAGTAGGTTTACTCATCCTTTTACCATCGTGGGTTTTAATAAGTGCATGCACGCCATGTAGGCAGAAAGTAAAGTAACAACAATATTGAGACATAAATAACATGTAAACAATAAAGTGAAATGTGTCGCGGAATTAGCTAGAAACCGCGACCTTGAATTAATACTTGCAAGTTTTTGTAAAAAGAAAAAACATTTTCCTAAATGAAACAAAATGTAAATACATAGATATTTATTAGGCACTTACTAAAGTGCGGGGGTGTCCGTGTGTTGGGTCGTAACCTTTCCTAAAGATAGCATCTCTTGAGATTGCAAACATTCCATGTGCGTTGTAGCTCACGGCCATCTATGTCACGCAGCTTGTACGCGCCTTTGCCTAGTGCTTCAACGACCTCATAGGGTCCTTCCCACTTTGGTCCTAGTTTACCTGTATCTTCTGCGTGGCTTGCGTCATTAGCGCGATATACAAAGTCGCTAAGTCTGAATGAGGTGCTTCGAACTTTAGCGTCGTAATATCCCTTCATTTTTGACTTGGCTTTTGTTCGCGTATAGCTGCGCGTTCACGCCTTTCTTCCAATAGGTCCAAGTCGATACGTCATTCGTCGTCATTGGTTGCGACATTAACTTCCGCGGTGCGAATAGTTGGCATCCCAATTTCAGCTGGTATGACAGCTTATGTCCCATAGACAAGTGAGAAGGGAGTGTCTCCATTGCTAACTTTGATTGTCGTGCGGTGCGCCCATAAGACATGCGACAATTTGTCCACCCATCTTCCTTTGTGCTTGTCCAGACGTGCTTTAATTCCTTTGCCTAGACTATGATTTGCGTGCTCAACCAAACCATTGGTTTGTGGGTGTTTAACTGACGCGAAGTGTTGTGTAATATTTAGCTCTGCGCACCAGTCTTTGAACGGGTTATCACGGAATTGTTTTCCGTTGTCCGAAACGATCTCCCCAGGTAATCTGAAGCGGCATACAATATTTTCCCAAATGAATCGTTTTACATGATTACCTGTGATTGTCGCCACTGCTTTTGCTTCAATCCACTTAGTAAAGTAGTCTATTGCCACAATAAGAAATTTCAATCCCCCCGCTGCAACAGGGAAGGGACCCGCAATGTCGATACCCCACTTATAGAATGGCCATGGAGAAGTGATAGGCGTTACCTCCTGTTGTGGTCTGCGCGGGATGGGTCTATAAACCTGGCAGTCGCTACATTTCTTTATCACATCGTGCACATCACGATGCATAGCGGGCCAGTAGTATCCTGAGTGCAAGGCTCGTGCTACGACTGACCGTGGTCCTAAATGCATACTGCATGAGCCGGCGTGGATCTCTCGGAGTACGTAATCTGCCTGAAGAGGTCCAACGCATCTAAGCCATGGTTGTAGAAATGAGCGCCGATATAGGATACCATCTCGAAGTTCGAACCTCTGCGCTGTGTGCCGTATCCGTCGAGCGTCTTTCTGCTCCTCGGGCAATTTGCCCTTACTTATGAATTCGATGATAGGGGTCATCCACGTAGGATCCTGCTCTTCTATCACCGTAGATATCTCCATCTTCGAGATGGATTTGTTTTTTAGAATGTCCACCAACACTTGTTTTGACAGGTGCGCAAAGCTTGTAGATGCGATCTTGCTTAGCGCATCCGCTTTCTTATTTTCACCTCTAGGAACTTGTTTAATGGTAAACCTGTCAAAACCTTGGATTAGTGATTTGGTCTTGTTGAGGTATTGAACCATGTTATCCTCTTTAGCCACATATTCGCCCAACACATGGTTGGCTACTAATCGGGAGTCCACATTTGCTTCTAGGTTACGTACACCCATTCGAGTTGCAATGCGTAACCCGACAATTAGGGCTTCATATTCTGCCTCGTTGTTCGTGGCTGTGAATTCAAAACGCAGTACATAAGTGAATTCCATTCCTTCTGGATTAGTGAGGATAAGGCCAGCGCCCGACCCATCCACGCATGAAGATCCATCTGTGAACAGGACCCATGGTTCTTGTAGTTCTACCTTGCTCAGTGGAGGTGCGTAATCGGTGTCTGGTTTTTCGATGATGAAGTCTGCTAGTATTTGCCCTTTAACCGCAGTGCGTGGTCTATAAGAGATGTTATACTCGCCTAGCAGCACACTCCATTTTTGTAATCGCCCCGACGCGTCAGGTTTAGAGATAACTTGCTTGATAGGTTGGTCTGTGATTACTGCTATTGGGTGCGCTTGAAAGTATCTACGCAGTCTTTTGGCGGCAAATACTAACGCCAAGACCAACTTCTCCATTGGGCTGTAGTTAATCTCTGTCTTCTTGAGTGCTTTGCTTAAAAAATATACCGGTGTTTGTACGGAGTTCCTATCCGTCAGTAGCACTGCGCTGACCGCTCCATGAGTCGCAGATAAGTAGACGATTAACTCCTCCCCTGGTCGGGGTGCGACTAGCTTAGGAAGCGCTGGTATATGTTGCTTAAGCTGTGTGAAAGCTTCTTCCGCTTCCGTAGTCCAACGAAAGTCTCCCTTTTTTGTACACTTCTTGGTTCTATCAAGTATCCCAGGAACATGCCTTCTGTAGCGCCAAAAGTGCATTTCTTAGGATTCGACTTCATGTTGATCTTTCGTAGTGTTCTAAATGTTTCTTCAATGTCGCGCACCACTTCGTCTTCAATATGGATTTTTATGACAAGGTCGTCCACATAGACCTCTAGGTTGCGGCCCACTTGCTTTTCAAATGCATTATCTACCAATCGCTGGTAGGTGGCGCCCGCATTCTTCAGGCCAAAAGGCATCTTTGTATAACAATAGACACCTTGGCTTGTGTGGAAGGCTGTTTTTTCCTCGTCTTCCTTGGCCATTTGGATTTGGTGGTACCCTTTGTATGCATCTAAGAAACATTTAAAGGGATATCCGCACAAAGATTCTACCTTCCAGTCTATCTCTGGTAGTGGGTAGCAGTCATGTGGACATGCTTTGTTGAGGTCAATGAAATCTACACACATCCGCCAACTACCTCTACACACATCCGCCAACTACCATCACTCTTCTTGACCATTACTGGATTGGAGAGCCAGTCATGGTAATAGACTTCTCGCATGATGCCTGCATCCACAAGTTTGTGTACTTCTTCCAGAATGGCTTTTGCGCGCTCTGGTGCTTGGCCGCGCTTTTTCTGCCGTATTGGGGAATATCCTTGTCGGATTTTTAGCTTGTGTTCTGCAATCGAGCGTGGCACACCAGTCATGTGCTTTGGTTCCCATGCGAAGATATCCAGATTCCTTTGTAAGAGCGCACACACGGCCGCTCTTCCTTTGTCAGAAAACTATCCTCCGATCGATACTTCTTGCTCCGGGTAGTCAGGGTGAATTGTGACATTTAGGTTTGATACTTTAGTTACGGTCTGTTCTGGGGTGTGCGTTGTCTCGCATGTAATCGTATTACACTCCCTAGGTGGTGCGGCGCTATTATAGATGGTGACAATGCCGCCTTCTACCGGGAATTTGAGCATCCCATGTGCTGTGGACGGTACCGCGCGTATTACCGAAATTCCTGGTCTTCCAATAATGCCATTGTATGGTGAAGGAGATCTGATCACCATAAAATTCATCCAGGCTGTCGTGGAGTGTTCCTTATTACCAACAGCGACTAGTAGTCGCAGTTTCCCCATGGGCCATATCTTTTCTCCTGTGAAGCCAGTCCACGCAGTCGTGGCTGGGCTTAACTGTCTTTGTATCTCAGGGCGCAATCTCTTGAAACAATGCTCATACATTATATCCGCTGATGCCCCTCCATCAACATACATGCGGTGGATATCGTGACCCCCCGCATTTATCTCAATGGTGAGTGGTTCTGCCACTGCGTTGTCCGCAGCCAAGGTGGGGAAAGAGATTTCGCTTCCATGGGAAAATTTCTGGCTGACCTTTTGCCTAGTCTTTCGCTGCCATGATTGTATCATGTAGATTGTGTCAGCCTTGTCCTTAGGCGCTTCTTTCTTGCCCCCAGTTTTCTGTTTGTCTTTCCCATCCTTAATGTTCTTAACTAGATGGTCCAATCTGCCTTCTTTTACTAGCTTATCAATTAATTGGCGTAATTGGACACACTTGTCGTTCCCTACGCGCCGATCTTCTGGGGTGCGCATCGGTGGTGGTCTCGGAAAGTTCGCGCCTTCCGTCGCAAATATCTCCTTTGGAGTCTTCGTTAGTGGGGTATACTTGTCGTTCCCCCGTCCGCCCCCTTGACTGCGATAGCTTTTGTTACGATTGCTACTCTGGTCATTGGATTGTCTCCTTGGCTCTTCTTGTGACCTATAGTTTGAGTAGCCTTTCTTGCTATCCGCAGCGGCGGCTTCTCCTTGGATGAAGGACCTCGTGCGCTTCATGAGTTCATCAAAGGTTTGGGGAACCCTATCATTTAATTTTTTGATAAGTTCTGGATTATTGATTCCGTTCATAAATCCTGAGATCTTTAGTATTTCGGGGCATGCCTTGACATGTATGCATTCATCTTTAAAGCGCTCCATGAAAGCGCTTGTGGATTCCCCTTGGCGCTGTTTTACCCTAGCGAGCTCGAAAGGGTTCTTGGCGCACTTCTTCCTCTGAGTAAATTTCAAACGAAACGCCTTCCGCAACTCTTCAAACCCATTGATGCTTCTATGTGGAAGCTTACTGAACCAGTTTCGCACATTCCCCACTAAAGTAGAGTTAAACATGTGGCACCACACAGGTTGTGGCCAATTTTCGATGGTTACTGCTGATTCGAAGATTTTTAGGTGGTCATCAGGATCACCTATCCCATCATAAGTCTTAACATTAGCGGGCATGCGCCTTTTTTTATCTTCTGAAAAATCACTGATGCGCCGAGTGAATGCGTCAACCTTTTGGCGGCGCTAGGGACAAGACATATCTTCGTCTTCCCAGTCGCGGGGTCTTCCCCTGGACTTCCAGTGTCCTGTTTCTTTGTCCTCGTTGTCCGAGGAGTCACTTGAGGATGAGATTACCCTTTTGCGGCGCTTGCGCCGACTATCCTCGGAATCCGAGCTTGAAGGGCTTTCACTTGGGGAGCATCGTCGCCCAAGTCTATCGTGGATCCTGCAACTACCAAGTCTAGCGTGGACATTGGTGCGCCGTCCTTAATCTTCATGCTCCTCCAGAGACTGTAAGTCGGCTGCTTCATCGTCCACAACTTTCCTTCCGATCCTAGTAAACACAGGGTGTCGGCGGCCATCCTTCTCGTGCCTTTCCTTTTGGTAACGCGGTGGGGATGCCTCATGCTCAGGATCAAAGTTGACCCTGGCTTGCAGGCTCTGACTTGACCTCTTTTTTGCTTCATCTCGCATTAGCGCAGCCAAGGTTTCGTAATTTTGGGACACGAAATCACTTGGCGCTAGTTCAAGCGCGACTCCTTCTAGCGCGAGGATGTCTGTTTCCAAATCAGGACCCTCGTTTCGGGTGGGCGCATTTGGTGGCTCAGTGAAGTTTAATTCTGGCATGGTGAGAGGAGTGCGCAGTAGATCTACCGCGTTAGTGGTTGTTGTAGTAGCATGGGTAGTCCTTGTGATCGGTTCTACTGGAGTAAAAGCCAGATCTGAGTATGAACCTAGGCTTTTAGGCGCACTGGTTGTTCCAGAGGCCTGCTTAGCGGCTGAATCAGTTTGCTGCTTCTTCCCCAGTAGGTCGTCATGCATTTTCTTTGTCTGCGGAGTCCACTGATTTGGGTTTCCATGCTTCGTCATTCTAGTTCCTCGTAGAGTTCTTAGTGTAAGGTCCCACGGATGGCGCCACTTGTTGATACAAAAGTTGGGCATTCCTTGTTTCCGTACCAATTAGATCTTAATGCTTGAGACCTGCGCACTAAGAAAACAAAAAGACACCGTTAGGCTTATCGTGGGATTGTCTCCCACGATTATCCTCCGGCGTGAGAGTAAGTAATCGGTTTTAGGGTTTAGTTGAAGAGTTAGGGTTGTAGATCGTACCTTTAATGAGAGCCGAGATGCTCTATATGTACACACGAAACCCTTGTTGGTTTCGTGTTCCTTACCCTTCGGCGTATCCGCCTAAGTCGGTCGTGTGATATATATCCCATAAATAAGAGATATCCTATATCAAGACCATAAATAACTTTGGGTTTGGGCCATCGTGAGCCCAAACCGTTATCGTGATAGCCCATTCGTGATGGGCTTGTGTGTTAGTAGCGTCCATTGGTCGGGCTCATGACCCGAATGCGGACTATACGTCATCACTTTGCAGTACGAGTTTTCTTGGAATAAACACTACCTTCACCGTAAAAACCGATCACATCAGAAACTATTATTCCCGTTCACGAATCTGCTTCTTTCAACAATAAAAACCTTGTTTAATCCCTCATATTATCTAGGACACATAATATTGATATGCAGCGGAATAATAAACAAGAACTTCAAATATTATGAACAAGGTTTTTCACAAGCTGTCACAACTCGTAATTTCAGGTCCTTTTCAAGCTTCAAAATTTCACTATTCATCTCGGGAAATTACTATTCATAGGTTACTATTCATCATTTCACTATTCATCATTTTTGAAGTCGGTTTGAGACTTTGAGAAGTTTCAAAAATTTCACTATTAACGAAACACTATTCATCCCCAGAAAAAAAATCACTATTCATTGTCATCATTCATCATCTCGTAAACTAGGTTTAAGGGTATTCAAATTCGCGTAACCAGTAAGGTTTGGCTGAGTGTTCATGCATTATCAGTAAGGACACATCGTATAGACTAGAGTAGTCTACATATCATCCGTAACATCATTATCATATTAAGTCATGCACGGGTTTGTTTGATTTTCATTAACGTATGCTTAATTGTTTAATTAACGTTACCACTCAATCATTTCTACTAACATAATACCCAATACTCCCGACTATGATCCTAACATATTTTCACGCTAATTATAATGATATAAAGGTTATATTATTACTTTACCCGGTGTTTTTAAACCAATTGTTATATTTTCCGTTAGGAGCTTATAACTCCATCGGTTTGCGATATTTCAATCCGATAATCATTCTAACACTCGATTCTTGCAAGAAATATGATTTTACAATTTTTACAACTTCGTCGTATTTTATTTTAACTCGTCACGATTTATTTCTAGTTAACTCGGTACCCAATAACACCTAACGTATACACTAAACAACTAATTCTAACTAAATGGGAGACAAGTTCATTAATTAACATCAAATCTCTTCCAATATCCCACATGTGCCCCCCCCCCCCCAGCTCCCCAAGTGTCCATTTTTACTTGATTACTAAGTACCCTTTGTTAGTTTTTGTGTATAATGATATTAATATTTGTATGTCCGGTTTCGAACCCGAGACTCGGGATTGCACACAATACGTGAGAGTTCCAATGGTTTGAATAATTAAATATACATTTTTTATTTATATTTATTTATTCATTTCACTAATAACACTTAACGACGGTTAGTACTTAACGGTGTTAAAGATAACGACCGTTAAAGGACTAAAAGTGAAAAGAAGGATCTAGAAACCCATGGTTGGGTTGGATCGGCTGAAAATAGCCTTGGGCTAGGCTTGGCCGACTTTTAGAGGAGTAGGGAACAAGTTTGTGTTTTTAGGTTTTGCCTATAAATACAAATTCACTTGTTTTGATTTTTACCTAATCAAGTATCCCTAACTCTAGCCAAACTTCTCTTCTTTTCTTCCTCTTGCTATACCTTGATCGACCCTATTTTTAAGTTCACTAGAACTAGGCGATTCAAGTGTTGCAACAAAGTGTTTGGTTTGTTAGTGATCTTGAACCTAGCTTTCCCATTGGAACGCTACTATCGCGTGTGTACAAGAACGAGTGACAAGCTTAATTTTAGCTTGTGATTCTTGGTGTTTTTCCCTTGTTTGGTTCGATCCATATCACACCCAAATTAGGGTTCTTGTTGTTCTTGGTGATTACGCGATTAAGGTACGTATTTATTTAAGTTAATTAATTACATGTTCATTAGATCTTTCCGCTGCATGCTTTTTGATGTTTTATGTGTTTATGATTTTAATAGTTCACATATTCCAACAGTGGCATCATGAGCCTCGTTTAGAACTTGTAATTAATTACTAAAACCTAAAAATTGGATCTTGTTATAGATACATGCATTTAATTTTCTAGGGTTTTAATTTGAAACCCTAATTTTATATATGTGGATCGATCCACATTTAATTATTTAGGGTTTATGTTAGTTTGATTAAAAACTTGTTAGAAACCCTAGATTATGCATGGAAAAATTTTTAGGGATTAATTTGTGAATACTATGTGATGTCACCAATTAATTAAATACGTACTAGATATTAACATATTAATATGGATTGCATGATTATGTGTTAATATGGTATCCATGACAAAATCTTGCATATTTTGTCATGGTTTGATGTATGGGACGAATTGTATGTATTGTTTGCTACATGATTTAAATAAATCTAAAATTGGGGAAGACCTCAATATATTAATTAAAAGGTTATGTGCAATGTGGTATCTAACTAACTAAAACTTACGCGGCCAAATTTATTTGGTGCTGTGGTCCATTGGGTACAATGAGCTCGAAAACCAATGGGAGTTTTGTTAGTTACATACATTTAAAATTACACATAGAATTAATAATAGGATTTATTGAAAAAAGGTTTGCATGTGGCTATATGATATCGTGGATGATCATATATTTGTTATTATGTGTTTATTTATTTTGTGAATTACTTGATCTTTTGTGTTTTATATTATGATGGATTGTAAAACTACAAAAGAGGGTAATTTTTCATAATAAAAATAAATAAGACTAATAACTATGAAACCTTTGTAGTAATTTTAATTATTGCCAAGTCTTATGTGCCGACAGTGGTTCGCTTCGCACGGTAATTTGCTCCCAGGCGAGACTAGCAATAATAAATTTACTACATTAATTGTTTTAGCAAGAAAATTATATTCTTTTAGTTGATTGATTGCGACTGTATTAAGTGGTCGAAGCGGCGGACCTAAAATTGACAAACTATAAAGTGGGTTCTAGTTGGTACACATTAAATTGTGACCTTAGAGGGGCACGGTTTTAACCAGCTTCGGCGGCTGTCGTCCCTACGCCCGGCTGTGCGTCAATTTTAGACTTACCAAGTACACCACAACTAATACGAAGCATCTTAAGGCAATGTTGTAGTTTATTCAACGCCTCAATTAAAAGATTTGATAATTTGAGCTACGAATGAGTAAATGGTTTTGTTTTGAAAACATATATGATACAAAGATGAATGCATGACATCTTTGTACATATTTTTTGATTTAACACATCAAAATTTTATTACCCTATAAATTTAAGTTATATGTCACCCAACTACAAAAAGAAACACCTAAGGTTTCATCCTACATCACTAGCAGCCAAAGCTGAATGTTGATGTTCAAAGGGTGGTCATCTAAGGGTAAAATTGAGTACCTTATTGCTAGCAGCCAAAGCTGAATGCAATAAACCGACGTCAATTTACAGTTTCTTAAGTTGGTTAACTTAATTGGGCACTTTCATTACTAGCAGCCAAAGCTGATGTAATGGAACGGCACCAAGGCATAAAGAATTGGGGATGAAACATGCTTACATTTTGCAACTGATGTTGGCAATATAAATGTAAGTCCCAAGATTTCTAGGAATTGCAATTTGACATTGGCAATTGGGTGATCCCGTACCTTATTGAGCACTTTTATTACTAGCAGCCAAAGCTGATGTAATGAAACGGCGTCAATTAGGATCCCAGTTTTCATAGAAAATTAAATGGTTTTTTAAACCAATGGGTGTTTAATTTTCTTGAAATGTTTATTATCGAAAGTACTAACTTTTGAACTTTTTCTGTAGAAATGGCCCAACCCGGAAACTCGTCAAACATGACTTCCTGTTTCAAGATGATGCTTGAAAAGGAAAAACTGACTGGGACTAAGAATTTTAACGCTTGGTATCGAAATTTAAGGCTTGTTGTTAGGATTGCCAAACGTTATGAATGTCTTACTGAGGTTCTTGAAGAAGCTCCTCCTGCAAACTCTTCTAATGAAATACTTAGAAAGTACAATGAAACCTATGACAGGCACAATGATGCGGCTTGTCTCATGCTATTGGGGATGGATGATCAACTGGTCAAACAGTTTGAGAATTATAGCCCGAAAAACATGATTGATGAACTGACACGTATGTTTCAGAAATCACCAATGGTTGAATTGTATGATATACTTGACAACTTGGGCAAGTGTAAGCAGGATGCCACAACACCCGTAAGTGATCATGCACTTAAAGTGAAAGGTTATCTTGACCAACTAGATGAACTTAATTGCGGGTTTGTGGAAGACGTTAAAGTTGGCCTCATCAACAAATCCCTCAATGAGGAATTATATGGTGATTTTGTGCGCAACTTTAACATGCATTGCAAGGGGAAGACATTTTCTGAATTGCATGCAATGCTTATTGAGCATGAGAAGTCCCTCACAAAGAAAGCTCCTACACCTGCTGTTATGGCAATAAGAGGTGGTAGAGTAGCTAAGCCCGGTAAACCGAAACATGTGAACAAGAAAGGAAAAGGCAAAGCTGACAAGGGCAAGCAGATTGTGACCTATCAGCAAAAGCCGAAGAAGCAGAATCCTCCTCCCAAGAAGGATTATCCCAAGAAGGATGCGGCTGCTTGTCACCACTGTAACACTCCTGGACACTGGAAGCATGACTGTCCATTGTTGCTTGAGGAGTGTCGCAAAAATAAGAATGCCAAGGCTGGGCAGGGCGCCAGCACTTCAGGTATTTTTATGGTTGAATTATTTTCTTTTCCTCGTAAGCAAAATGCCTGGATATATGATACAGGATGTGGTACTCACATTTGTAATACATCGCAGGGGCTTAGAGGTGCGAAGAAGCTGAACTATGGGGAATGCTACTTGTACGTGGGAAATGGAATACGTGCAGCAGTAGAAGCCATAGGGACTTTTGAGCTAGTTTTACCATCTGGTTTAATTTTAGTTTTGAACAATTGTCATTACGCACCTTCTATTGTTAGAGGTGTCGTTTCAGTTTCTTTGTTATTGGATTTGGGTTTTAAGCATACTTTTAATGATAATGGAATTTCTGTTTCTCTAAATTCTGTTTTTTACTTTAATGCTATTTCATTAAATGGTGTGTTTGAAATTGACATGGATAACCATGTATCCAATAAAAATAATTCTATGTATAGCATCGGGAATAAGAGAGTCAAGTCTAACTTGGACTCGTCTTATTTATGGCACTGCCGTCTTGCCCACATAGGCAAGAATCGCATGGAAAAGCTGCAACACGATGGGCTTTTGAAAAATATCAATGATGATTCAGTTGATAAATGCGAATCTTGCATATCTGGGAAGATGACAAAGAAACCTTTCCATAGCAATATGGAGAAGGCTTCGGATCTACTTGGATTGATACACACGGATGTGTGTGGTCCACTTAGACATGTGTCTAAACGTGGTGCTGTCTACTTCTTGACCTTCACGGATGACTATAGTCATTATGGTTATGTTTATTTACTTAAACATAAACATGAAGTCTTTGAGACATTCAAGGTCTTTAAAAATGAAGTAGAATTACAACTCGGAAAGAAGATTAAGGCACTTCGATCCGATCGTGGTGGTGAGTACTTAAGCCAAGAGTTTAAGGATTATCTGGGTGAGTGTGGTATTATGCAACAACTCACTTCTCCTTATACGCCACAACAAAATGGTGTATCTGAAAGGAGAAATCGTACTTTGTTAGATATGGTACGATCCATGTTTAATCTTACAACTCTTCCCTTATCCTTTTGGGATTATGCTCTTGAAACGGCTGTTCATGTGTTGAATAGGATTCCAACTAAGAAGGTTGATAAGACTCCATATGAAGTATGGACTGGAAAAGCTCCCAACTTTTCTTACTTAAAGTTCTGGGGTTGTGAGGCGTTTGTTAAACGTGGCTCACCTGATAAACTCCAACAAAGATCTGTTAAGTGTATCTTCGTAGGATACCCTAAGGAAACAAAGGGTTACTACTTTTACTTCCCACCTGAAAATAAGGTCATCGTGGCTAGGTACGGTGATTTTCTTGAAGATAATCTAATATCTCAAGAAATCAGTGGGAGAACATATGATCTTGAAAATGATCATGAAGATACTTCACCTTCTGAAAGCACTAACACACTTCCTGTGGAACCAGAAAGTTTAGGTCCTCCACCTGAAGTAGAAGTGGTACCCGTCCGTAGATCTTCAAGATCTGCAAAGGCTCCTGAGCGTCTATGTTTGAACATAGATGATGAGGAAACTATACTATTGGATCAAACTGATGAGCCAACTAGCTATAGGGCTGCCATTATTAGTCCTGAAAAGGAAAAATGGCAGACAGCCATGGATGGGGAAATGCAATCCATGAAAGACAATAAAGTCTGGATTGAAGTAGACCTTCCACCCAATGCTAAGGTAGTTGGGTGTAAATGGCTCTTCAAGAAAAAGACTGACATGGATGGCAACGTACACACCTATAAGGCTCGTTTGGTAGCTAAAGGCTTTACCCAAACATACGGTGTTGACTATGAGGAGACCTTTTCTCCTGTGGCCGACATTAGAGCTATTAGGATTCTTATAGCCATAGCTGCCTACTATGACTATGAGATTTGGCAAATGGATGTCAAAACCGCCTTTATGAATGGTCGCCTAGATGAAGATATCTACATGGCGCAACCTGAGGGGTTTGTGAATCCAAAATTTCCTGAGCGTGTATGCAAACTTCAAAGATCCATTTATGGATTGAAGCAAGCATCCAGGCAATGGAATAAGAAATTTGATGAGGAAATCAAGAAGTTTGGATTTACTCAGAATTTCGATGAGCCATGTGTATACCACAAAGTTAGTGGGAGGAATACTGTTTTCCTTGTTCTATATGTCGATGACATATTAATCATGGGAAGCGACATACCAAGCCTTAATGAAGTTAAGGAATATCTTGGTAGTTTTTTTTTCCATGAAGGATTTAGGCGAAGCAGCTTATATCCTTGGAATCAAGATCTATAGAGACAGATCTAAACGGTTAATCGGTTTAAGTCAAAGTGCTTACATGGATAAAATATTGAAGAGATTCAATATGCAGAATTCCAAGAAAGGATATCTGCCCATGCAAGTGAAACATGAATTGAGCAGTGAAATGTGTGCTTCTACACCTGAAGAGGAAGCATACATGAAGAAAGTTCCATATGCTTCTGCAGTTGGTTCTATCATGTATGCTGTTAGATGCACAAGGCCAGATGTGGCATTTGCTCAAAACATGACCAGTCGATATCAGCAGAATCCAGGGGTAAAACACTGGAAAGCTGTAAAGGACATTCTTAAGTATCTTCGGAATACTAAAGATATGTTTCTTGTTTTCGGGGGAAATCCAGACGCAGAACTGAATGTTACAGGTTTCTGCGATGCATCCTTTCAGACTGATAAAGATGATACGAAGTCTCAGACGGGTTACGTTTTTTTCATAAATGGAGGAGCTGTGGGCTGGAAGAGTAAGAAGCAGAGCATAACGGCCATGTCTGCTACAGAAGCTGAGTACATTGCTGCATCGGAAGCAGCACAAGAAGCTGTTTGGATAAGGAAATTCATTAAGGATCTTGGAGTGATGCCTTCAATAGAATTACCTATAAATGTATATTGCGATAACTCTTCTGCAATTACATTCGCCAATGAACCTGGAGTTATGAAAGGTGCCAGACACTTTAAAAGGAAACTTCACTATGTTCGAGAACAAGTCGATGATGGTGAAATAAAAGTACTCAAAGTTCACACAGATAACAATCTGGCTGATCCTTTCACGAAGGCATTACCTAAGGAGACATTTAATCGTCATGCTCAGGGTATTGGTCTTCGTTTAGCAGATAGTTTCATGTAAATCTGTTGGATTAGTATTTCGATAGGGACGTGTAAACAATTATTGTTTTAATGAAATAAAGTGCGGATAACGTTTATTATCATTATTAATATTTGTGTCCTATATTTGCATGTTTAAATCCGTGAATAATTTATTTATTCTAAATAGTCCGTTGTCAATTAATAATATGGGAATATTATTGAACTAAGACAAATGTGAGGATTGGTAGAATGTACTGTAAGGTTAAGACACCAATGTCACATGATATTCAATATTGGATAAATTGAATATAAGACTTATCCCAACAACATGATTATACTTTATGGATCATAGTCATTAAGTATATCATGAATATTTATCCTCTGACTTGAGATGACAGATAATTGCCGAGGATGTAGCTCATTTTCTGTAAGATAGTCTAACGCTGTCCGTAAAAGGTAGTTATAAGGGCTATTTTCAGAAATGATGCGAAGTTCAAGGGTTATGCTCGCAGTCAATAAGGGATTTGTTCCTTCAACTTTGTGTTGAAGTTTAATACTGCTTGGCCACTCGTATGATTAACAAGATGTTTGCGTGTGCACGCCCAAAGTCTATCTGGAAGACGTTCAGATGTTTTGGTAATCTTGTTCAATTATGTATAAACGAGAAACTACTGTTAATTGTGGAATGACAAGATCCATATCCAAATTAACGCGGTATTAGTAACAAAAGGATAAGTATGATGATTATATCATCAAGTGGTTTTTTCCAGGAGAACCACAACTCGGATCGAGCTGGGGGCATTGGGATCTGTTAAAGCTAGACTAGCCCATGTCATTACAATATTAATCATTATCCAAGTGGGAGCTGTTAGTTTTTGTGTATAATGATATTAATATTTGTATGTCCGGTTTCGAACCCGAGACTCGGGATTGCACACAATACGTGAGAGTTCCAATGGTTTGAATAATTAAATATACATTTTATATTTATATTTATTTATTCATTTCACTAATAACACTTAACGACGGTTAGTACTTAACAGTGTTAAAGATAACGACCGTTAAAGGACTAAAAGTGAAAAGAAGGATCTAGAAACCCATGGTTGGGTTGGATCGGCTGAAAATAGCCTTGGGCTAGGCTTGGCCGACTTTTAGAGGAGTAGGGAACAAGTTTGTGTTTTTAGGTTTTGCCTATAAATACAAATTCACTTGTTTTGATTTTTACCTAATCAAGTATCCCTAACTCTAGCCAAACTTCTCTTCTTTTCTTCCTCTTGCTATACCTTGATCGACCCTATTTTTAAGTTCACTAGAACTTGGCGATTCAAGTGTTGCAACAAAGTGTTTGGTTTGTTAGTGATCTTGAACCTAGCTTTCCCATTGGAACGCTACTATCGCGTATGTACAAGAACGAGTGACAAGCTTAATTTTAGCTTGTGATTCTTGGTGTTTTTCCCTTGTTTGGTTCGATCCATATCACACCCAAATTAGGGTTCTTGTTGTTCTTGGTGATTACGCGATTAAGGTACGTATTTATTTAAGTTAATTAATTACATGTTCATTAGATCTTTCCGCTGCGTGCTTTGTGATGTTTTATGTGTTTATGATTTTAATAGTTCACATATTCCAACACCCTTCAATTAATGCACTAGCCTATATGTTTCTTGAATTAATTGGACAAACACATACATAACAATTTCACTAGCAAAATAAGCTCAATATCATCTCTTTTCTCTCCTTGTTGGATCGGCCAAGAACACAACACCAACAATCATCCATCAATTTTTGAAGAACAAGTTATAATCTAGCTCCATTTATCTTCCATGTTAGAGTTTTGTGATAAAAAACTCAAGGTTTCTTATACAATTTCATCCAAATCTCATCAAATCATCAAGTAAGCTTCAAGAACATCTTCTTAATCTTTTCATACTTTCATTTGATTGTTTTTCAAGTTATATTAGTAGCTAGCTATGCAAATATCTATGTTAAACATACCACTTGTTACGCATTTTCTTTATTACCATAGATCTATAGATTTTTAGAGTGATCATCATGAGATCCACCATTGTTGGTGATGTTTAGGACCCCATGACACCTTAAGAAGGTGTATGGTAAGATTAGATAGGTTGTGGTGTTGATATGAAGTGGTTTGATTAAGTTTTGAACTAGTCTTGAACCTTAAACATTGATTTTCAACAATAGAAATAGCTACTGTCCAAAAACGTGTAAACTGGAAAACTCAGAAAATGTTGAACCATTTTGGCCTCCATATTCAGAAAGTTCTTTCAAATACGAAACCGTGGCCGCTTGAATCACTAAAAACCGACTTACGACGAGAAAGTTATGATTTTTCAAAGTTTGATGACGAAAAACAAAAATCTGAAAATTTAGTTGCTGATCGCCGAGATTCAAAGGACAAAACGAGGCATTAGACGTGATCTAGATGACCCAATCTACTGAGATTATGTTATTACATGTTAATACGAATCCGTGGATATAAAGAACATAGAAAATGAGCTTGTAACGACCGAGATATACACGTTTAAAGCCCGACGAACCATTATTATTTTTGACGGCCCACTAATAGAAAATGTTCTAAGTATAAAAACTAGTGTTTTTGCGAGACATAACATAGATAGCCGATTTTCTAATTGATCGAGGCGCGTATGATCAAAAGTTAAATGAAACGACATTAAGACATTGTTACAAGGTTTTCAAAAACGTCGAGTTTGATCACTAACACTTAACATACAATATTTCACGACTAGTTTTACGAGGCCATTTGGGCATATTTTCACAAGTTAAGAAAATTGTCATTTTTGCAATGAAAACACTATATTCGCCATTAGAACACCAAAAGAGGATCGTGCAGTATCATTTCAACATATTTACACGAAAAGTAGTTTATAACTTAACGAGATGTCAAAAATGTATTATTCGACGATAAACATTATTTTCAAAACTATCGAGTGGTATCGTTAACATACGTATTTGCATGTGTAGCATCATTTCATTTGATTACATTAGATCATATCCTCATATTAGGTCGCGGTTAGAGACCGAGCCTCATTTCAGCATATTCATATTTGTCATTATTGCTATCGCATCAGGTGAGTTCCATAGCCCCTACCTTTATACGTTTTGGGGGAGAATCCATGCTCAATTATATTTAAACCTTATGCTCGTTTTACATTTAAACTCACTGTTCATTTTACAATTAAACACCATGCTTGATTTACTTGTAATGTGACTTGGCTTTTAAACATTATTAATTGTTTGTATAGCGACATTGTCAGAATTGATTATATGGCGACATTGTCAGATCTATCTGTATGGCAACATTGTCATAGGCAACATTGTCAGAATTCTTTATATGGCGACATTGTCAGAATTGACTGATGGCGACATTGTCATGGCTACATTATCACGCTTATCTTTATATGGCGACATTGTCAGAATTAATCATATGACATCATTGTCATGACGATATTGTCATATTTAACATTAAATTTTGTTTTCCATATATTACTTACGTTCACATAAACCAAAACTTATTTGGCAGTGGGTTGTAAACACACAGGTTGCAAGTCTTGTATGGGCGGGACTTGGGACTGAGTTGATTTACAATGCCTTTGCTGGGAAATCATTATTCAAATGCTTACATTTTTCCCTAAACTCTATGAACTCACCAACCTCGTGTTGAAACTTTTAGCATGTATTTTCAGGTATAAGCAATAGCACGCTACTGGAGGCTTTTGGCAGGGCATGGCATGGTCATAGAAGACTCTGATAAACCTTTAGGGACCGTTTTAACTGTTTAGAGGGCCTATTTCCGCACTACCTTTAACAATGAAAATTCAACACTTTTGTTAAACAATTTTATTCTAAAAGTTTGAGGTGATAACCGTTCTTTGTACTTGTGTTGTGATACCAATTGAGTTGCACCCCAGCGACATGTATGCTTTCGCTGGACCCGATTCTGGAGGTGTGACAGATTGGTATCAGAGCCTTGGCTATAGAGAACTGGGTGATTTTAAAACCTAGACTATAGCTACTTTCATGAAAACTTAACCCTATGACCGCCACGTGCCTGCCTGCCAAGCTGATGCCTCATTTGTGGTTTGTTGCTGACATATGTGATGAGATTTGTATCTCATTATCAGATAAATTATACTCACTTATTCTCGTTGATTGCTATAGTTGACTTTCATATAAGCATGCTCACATATCATACACGTCGCAGCATTACGCCTTTTCCTTGCGTAGTTTCATCTTTCGACCTCGAGTTTGGTCACTTGCCTTTGTCTTTCAAAACGTCCTCAGATTGTGAAGGACATAGTATTAGTATAACTGAGCTGAGTACTTCAAAATTTATTGAACCTCAGTGGAATATAGACTGGCCATCTATATTCGACCCGGGACAGTGGGACATAGGCTGACCACCTATGTCCGACTCAGAGATGAATTTTGCAATACTGGGAATAGTTATAATAGAATTATGTCCAGATTGATTCTCTTCCCAATTTCTAAAGGTTTCAAAAATTCATGTGTGTGTACACAATCGTTGCAAGAGCATTCACATCTGCATCACCTCATGAACCGCTGCCTAGAAGCATGTCAGCTAATCATAACTCAACTTCAAGCTTTCATTTTATGGCAAGCCACTTAGAGCATCTATTTTTCAGAAACGTCTTATTTACGTATCACTCTTCTTTTCTTGTTTTGAAGAATAATGCCACCCAAAAGAAGTACTCCTACTATGACACCCGCCCAGATTAGAAAGCTGGTTGCTGACAGTATAGAGGCAGCACTGGTGACTGAAAGAGCTGCCGTAGCTGCAGCCGCTGCTGAAGCCGCTTCACGGGCAGAAATCGCAGAAGCTGCAGGAACAACTACTGATGGAACTAATGGACGTAAATGTACATACAAGGACTTCAAGAGTGGAGATCCTCTAAATTTCAAGGGCACTGAAGGGGCCACTGCCATGATTCGTTGGTTCAAAAAGATTGAATCTGTGTTTCTTCTGTGTAACTGTCCAGAGGAGTACAAGGTAAAGTTTGCTACCCATACACTCGTTGAGGAAGCTATGTCATGGTGGAATTCGTATGCAAAACCCAGGGAAATGGAAAATGCTCACAAGCTTACGTGGGATGAATTCAAGAAATTATTGACAAAGAAGTTTTGCCCACGAACTGAGGTGATGAAAATGGAAACAGAGTTTTATGAGCTAGTGACAGCAGGAAATGATATCAAGACATATATCAGAAGGTTACAGGAGTTGGCAGCATTATGTCCTACAATGGTTCTGGATACTGAGAAGCTGATAGAAAATTTCATGGGTGGACTACCTAACAACATCCATTGAGATGTGATTTCTTTTGACCCGCAAACATTGGATGGGGCAATCAGGATGTCTCATACACTTATGGCTCAGATAGTGAAGAAAGGGACTACTTCAAACAACAACAACAACAACAACTCCAACAACTACCGAAACAACAACAACAAGAGGAGTTGGGACAACAATCAGAGTGGCGATGCTACTCAACCATAACCAAAGAGGCAAGAAGTCGCCAAGGCCTATGATGCAGGTTCAGCTGAAAAGAAAGGTTACCAAGGTACCTTACCCAAATGCAACAAGTGTCAAAATCATCATAACCCTGTTCATTGTCTTAATCCATGTGGAAACTATAAGAAGTTTGGTCATGCGACTAGGGAATGTCAGTTTCCAATCATTGCCGGAAATCAGAAACCTCCAGTGACATGTTTTGGCTGTGGAGAGATAGGAAATTGCAGGAATGAATGTCCAAAATAAGGAAATCAAGGGAATGGGAACCAAGGCGGAATAGCTCGTGGTAGAGCCTAGATCATCAGAGGAGGGAATTGTCAGCACATCAATGACGTGGAGGACGACAACAATGTTCAAGAACCAAGAACTTCTGCCTTAAAAATAAATGAAAACCTAAATTCTCTAGTGTTGTATTTCTTTTGTGTTTCACTTTAAGTGCTATCGTATGAACTTCATGTACTATTACGAATCCCTATCTAATGGATGTTTTATCTTTTATCACCGCAATGTGACTCCAATGTCCACATATTTTCACCGAATCCACTCCAGAGACCAACGCTAACTGAATTCAGGGACTGAATTCCTTTAACGGGTGGAGACTGTCACAACTCGTAATTTCAGGTCCTTTTCAAGCTTCAAAATTTCACTATTCATCTTGGGAAATTACTATTCATGGGTTACTATTTATTATTTTACTATTCATCATTTTTGAAGTCGGTTTGAGACTTTGAGAAGTTTTAAAATTTTCACTATTCACAAAACACTATTCATATCTTGGAAAAAAAATCACTATTCACTGTCATCATTCATCATCTCTTAAACTAGGTTTACGGGTATTCAAATTCGCGCAACCAGTAAGGTTTAGCTGCGTATTCATGCATTATCAGTAAGGACACATCATATAGACTAGAGTAGTCTACATATCATCTGTAACATTATTATCATATTAAGTCATGCACGGGTTTGTGTAATTTTCATTAACGTATGCTTAATTGTTTAATTAACGTTACCACTCAGTCATTTCTACTAACATAATACCCAATACTCCCGACTATGATCCTAACATATTTTCACGCTAATTATAATGATATAAAGATTATATTATTACTTTACCCGGTGTTTTTAAACCAATTGTTATATTTTCCGTTAGGAGCTTATAACTCCGTCGGTTTGCTATATTTCAATCCGATAATCATTCTAACACCCGATTCTTGCAAGAAATATGATTTTACAATTTTTACAACTTCGTCGTATTTTATTTTAACTCGTCATGATTTATTTCTAGTTAACTCGGTACCCGATAACACCTAATGTATACACTAAACAACTAATTCTAATTAAATGGGAGACAAGTTCATTAATTAACATCAAATCTCTTCCAATATCCCACATGTGCCCCCCCCCCCCCCCCTAGCTCCTCAACTGTCCATTTTTACTTGATTACTAAGTACCCTTCAATTAATGCACTAGCCTATATGTTTCTTGAATTAATTAGACAAACACATACATAACAATTTCACAAGCAAAATAAGTTCAATATCCTCTCTTTTCTCTCCTTGTTGGATCGGCCAAGAACACGACACCAACAATCATCCATCAATTTTTGAAGAACAAGTTATAATCTAACTCCATTTATATTCCTTGTTAGAGTTTTGTGATAAAAAACTCAAGGTTTCTTATACATTTTCATCCAAATCTCATCAAATCATCAAGTAAGCTTCAAGAACATCTTCTTAATCTTTTCATACATTCATTTGATTGTTTTTCAAGTTATATTAGTAGCTAGCTATGCAAATATTTATGTTAAACATACCACTTGTTACACATTTTCTTTATAACCATAGATCTATAGATTTTTAGTGTGATCATCATGAGCTCCACCATTTTTGGTGATGTTTAGGACCCCATGACACATTAAGAAGGTGTATGGTAAGATTAGATAGGTTGTGGTGTTGATATGAAGTGGTTTGATTAAGTTTTGAACTAGTCTTGAACCTTAAACATTGATTTTTCAACAATAGAAATAGCTACTGTCCAAAAACGTGTAAACTGGAAAACTCAGAAAATTTTGAACCATTTTAGCCTTCATATTCAGAAAGTTCTTTAAAAAACGAAACCGTGGCCGCTTGAATCACTAAAAACTGACTTACGACGAGAAAGTTATGATTTTTCAAAGTTTGACGACGAAAAACAAAAATCTGAAAATTTAGTTGCTGATCGCCGAGATTCAAAGGACAAAACGAGGCGTTAGACATGATCTAGACGACCCGACCTATTGAGTTTATATTAGTACATGTTAATACGAATCCGTGGATATAGAGAACGTAGAAAATGAGCTTGTAACGACCGAGATATACACGTTTAAAGCCCGACGAACCATTATTATTTTTGACAGCCCACTAATAGAAAATGTTCTAAGTATAAAAACTAGTGTTTTTGTGAGACATAACATAGATAGCCGATTTTCTAATTGATCGAGGCGCGTATGATCAAAAGTTAAATGAAACGACATTTAGACATTGTTACAAGGTTTTCAAAAACGTCGAGTTTGATCACTAACACTTAACGTACAATATTTCACGACTAGTTTTACGAGGCCATTTGGGCATATTTTCACAAGTTAAGAAAAGTGTCATTTTTGCAATGAAAACACTATATTCGCCGTTAGAACACCAAAAGAGAATCGCGGAGTATCATTTCAACATATTTACACGAAAAGTAGTTTATAACTTAACGTGACGTCAAAAATGTAGAATTCGACGATAAACATTATTTTCATAACTAACGAGTGGTATCGTTAACATATGTATTTGCATGTGTAGCATCATTTCATTTGCTTACATTAGATCATATCCTCATATTAGGTCGCGGTTAGAGACCGAGCCTCATTTCAGCATATTCATATCTGTCATTGTTGCTATCGCATCAGGTGAGTTCCATAGCCCCTACCTTTATACGTTTTGGGGGAGAATACATTTTCAATTATATTTAAACCTTATGCTCGTTTTACATTTAAACTCACTGTTCGTTTTACAATTAAACACCATGCTTGTTTTACTTGTAATACGACTTGGCTTTTAAACATTATTAATTGTTTGTATGGCGACATTGTCAGAATTGATTATATGGCGAGATTGTCAGATCTATTTGTATGGCAACATTGTCATAGGTGACATTGTCAGAATTGTTTATATGGCGACATTGTCAGAATTGACTGATGGCGACATTGTCATGGCTACATTATCACGCTTATCTTTATATGGCGACATTGTCAGAATTAATCATATGACATCATTGTCATGACGATATTGTCATATTTAACATTAAATTTTGTTTTCCATATATTACTTACGTTCACATAAACCAAAACTTATTTGGCAGTGGGTTGTAAACACACAGGTTGCAAGTCTTGTATGGGCGGGACTTGGGACTGAGTGGATTTACAATGCCTTTTCTGGGAAATCATTATCCAAATGCTTACATTTTTCACTAAACTCTATGAACTCACCAACCTCGTGTTGACACTTTTAGCATGTATTTTCAGGTATAAGCAATAGCACGCTACTGGAGGGTTTTGGCAGGGCATGGCATGGTCATAGAAGAATCTGATAAACCTTTGGGGACTGTTTTAACTGTTTAAAGGGCCTATTTCCGCACTACTTTTAACAATGAAAATTCAACACTTTTGTTAAACAATTTTATTCTAAATGTTTGAGGTGATAACCGTTCTTTGTACTTGTGTTGTGATACCAATTGAGTTGCACCCCAGCGACATGTATGCTTCTACTGGACCCGATTCTGGGGGTGTGACACAAGCACCTCAATTTTATTAATAATAATAAAACGTGTTATCTACCTATAACAAGGATCAATAAATTGATCTTGAGGCTAAACTACACAAACCCCTAGGTGTCTATTAGAGGACTCGACGCCTAGACACACACACCCCTTTAAGTCGACTACATTGTAAATTGTGCACACAAAACTAATTACCCATGTCCTCTTTATATACTAGAGGATTAGGGTTTACAATTAGGAAACATAATACAATAAGGAAACTAAATAAGTCTTCCATCTTTTTGTTGTTTTCCTTCTTGTCACTATAAGCCCTTCATGTTTCATTCTTCTTGTTTTGTATCATCAAATCTATAAAACCCAACAATTAACACTGTACCGCCACCGCACAATCCTTCCTCTTGCCTCCCTTAATCCGATTAGCACCCACACGCGCCTCAATAACTTGTCACAACTAACCTACGAGCCGCCACCACCATTTTTAGTGAAGAGGAGTTTAGATCCGAAGAAGAATAGATAAGACCACCGTGTGTTCACCCTTGTGTGACACAGTGGTGGGTCCAAAACTCGTTTAACGAGTGTTTTGGGTTGATAACGTTTGGGTTAGGGTGGGATAACGGGTTTTTATGAATTAACAGTTTATATAATGATAGTACTTATGCACATCATAAATAAGCTCTTAGGACCATTTTAGCTCAAGACGGATTAGGTCTTATACCTAGGATATAATAACATTGAATATGTAGCGGAATAATAAATAATAACATTAATGTTATGAAAAAGGTTTTTCATTCATAATGATTCACATACTCATCTCAATTCTAGATGATCAACTGTAGAACGGTTACACACTAACAGGGATTCTAAGTTCCTTGAGACTACAAAAAACTTACCCTAGGCATCTATTATAGACTTGACGCCTAGATGACACACAACTCTTTTCAGTCGACTACATATTTGTGCACACCTAAACTAGACGCCCCATTTCCTCTTTATATACTAGAGGATTAGGGTTTACAAAGTAATATCTTTTTAATAATTAAGAATATCTTCTAAATCTTTAGTCTTTGTAGTTTTCTCTTCTATCAGATTTAGTCCGTCTTGTTTTCATTCTTCTTGTTTTATCTTCATCAAATCAATAAACCCAACAATTTTCCCCTATTTGATGATGACAAAACAACTACGAATCTTGTAGGAACTTCCCTAGACGAAGTAGAGAAGTTGAGATAATTAAATCTCACCCACGAATGAAATAAGCTTCCCTTTAAGTCAGACTTCCTTTGTACCATGCTATACCAAGGATCTACAAGTTGCAAATTTCTTCCCCTTTTTGTCTCATCAAATTGGGAACTAAAGTATGCAACCTTGATCTTCACAGCCACGAACCACTATCATACTTCCAATCCAGTCTTCCATTGTCTCGAATTACCCGCCATGAAGAACACCAAAATGCTTACTATAAATGAACGCAAGACAAAAGAATCCTAAGCCATCAGTAATAATAACAACTAGTAGTTGTGAAAACCTTCCCCTCGATGTAGCATATAAATGGTTAAACATTTTAACATTAAGCTTTCCCTGAAACCCATGTGTTAACCATTTGAAAGAACTTTTCGAATAACTAACCAACATAGCAACGAACACCATGTAGTACCATCCGTGAATGATCATAGCTGCAAGAATACTAATAAAAAATGACTACCATAGAATTCGAAACCAAGCAGTAGTAGAATGAAGAATAGTTCTTGAACTTGAACCTGATTCCCAAGAATATTCAAGGTTAACGAACATCAGGTCACAACCAAACTTCAAATTCCAAAACCAAACACCTTTTTGTATGTGTCAACAATCCAAATCTCATGTATGCTTGAAGTTTCTTCCCCTGAATCAATTAACTAGGAAAAATCAAAACTTCCAAGAAACCTTTAATTCGACACAAATGTTCACACAAACTCAAACACCATAGCAGCATAGTATCAATACGACCAAGACCAGTATTAGCATTCGTCTTTTCAAACCAAAGCCTTGACATACCCATGTTCAAAACACATCAGAGTTAAAGCTTCAATAATGGGTAATATTGAATAATAATAATAGCAGTATAAACGAACCTTCGGCAGTACAAATGAACATAAGTAGTACAAACTAACATCTTAGCAGTACTAAATGCAAGCTAGCAGTACTAACTCGTGTAAGCTAGTAGTACTAACTCGTGTAAGCTAGTAGTACTAAGTCCAATAACCAGCAGTACAAAGTTAATGAAGGTAGTACGAACCCAAATACAACTGCTATTAATCGAACAATAATAATCTTGAAGTACAGCAACTCTAATATCATTGTATCATCAGGTCATATGTGTTGGGCTATGAAATATCAAAGTACTGCTGGAAGTCAAAGTATTGCTACTCAAGTCAAAGTACTGCTGCTCGTTGAAGGACTGCTATGCAAATTTGTATAAGGACTAATGTGTAATTCTAGAGTGTTCGTATTAGATTAGAGTTATAATTAGAATTACTTGTCGTTCAAGTTTGTAAACCGACTAGGGTTTTCCTTGTGCCTATAAAAGGATCCCTAGGTTGCCATTAGAGATATACTATCATATGCGATTAGAGATACGATTAGATAAGATTTTAGAGAGACAAGTTTACACGAAGAAGCTTGTTAGAAGTATTAGTGATTAGAGTTTGTTAGTGAATCTGTGTAAGAAAGTAGGTTCAAGGTTTTAATAATATTCGAAGTTGTTTATTAATTCTTCTTAGCTTTGTTGAAGTAGATTCCGCATACTTAGCAAAGTATATCAGTGTTTCATTATTAATAGTTTTGAATTCATTCAAAGTTGTTAAACCGTAGACAAGCTACAAGTTAGTTTGGTCAGTGTATATCGATCCAACAAGTGGTATCAGAGCTTGTGTGGAGACTCTGATTAAGAAGAAACTCTTAAAACCGATTTATCAACAAACCCTCAATGATGTCGACTGAAGCTGCACCTATCCCATCCATCACCTCACTCAGAATTCCTATCATCAAGAAGGGAGAATATGATCTCTGGAGCATGAAGATGTGGCAGTACCTTGCTATTACTGACCATGCTATATGGGATGTGATTGTCAATGGTAATGTTGTTCTTGACGAACCTGTGCATGTTGACGGCCAACCCAAACCACCTCAACCAACCTTGCCAGCAGCTACAAAGAGAAATCAAGATAAGGCTCTCAACATACTGTTGTCTGCTATTCCTGATGGTCACCTACTGAAGTTCCATGATGCTAAGGATGCAAAGCAATTGTGGGCTGCGATCAAGACAAGATTTGGAGGTAATGATGCTTCAAAGAAGATGCATAGAAACTTATTGAAGCAGCAGTTTGAAACTTTCACTGTTGGTGAAAGAGAAGGTCTTGATGCTGCCTATGACAGATTCCAAAATCTACTTAGTATGCTAGAATTGTATGGAGCAGAGGTATCTGTTGAAGATGCAAATTTGAAGTTCTTAAGGAGTTTGCCATCTGTCTGGCATGTGGTTGCTACTATGATTAGAGGACAACCTGGATTGGAGTCTATGGACTTTGATGATCTCTACAACAATTTGAAAGTGTACGAGCAAGAGATGAATGGTCACAGTTCTCAAAAAACTCACAACATAGCTTTTGTATCTTCTGAAAACAGAAGCAGTACTTCCACTAAAAGTACTGCTTATACTTCTCAAAGTACTGTTGGTGATACACAACATGTTTGCACAACCACGACTACTCCCAACCCATCACCAACAAACAACACCAATTCTGATGATGTTGTATGTTCCTTCTTTGCACAACAAGCCACTTTACCTGTTACCTATCAAGAAGACTTGTTGCAGATTGAAGAAGATGCTTTAGAAGAGATTGACATAAGATGGCAAGTAGCTATGATCACTGCAAGGATCAAGAAGTTCATGAACAAGACAGGAAGGGGAATTGATTTCAAAGCCAAACAGGGTATAACTTTTGACAAATCCAAGATTGAATGTTTCAATTGTCAAAAGCTTGGACACTTTGCAAGGGAATGCAAGTTTGCAAAATATCAGGCAAACAGGATAGTTGAACAACCCAAGGTTGAAAGAAAGGAGGTTCCTATTACTGAATCACAACCAAAAGCTTTGGTGGCTCAAGAAAATCTAGCAGAGATTGACTGGAGTGCTGAATTTGATGATGAACCAGTAACCTATTCTATGGTTGCCATGGAAGAGTTTGATTGGAGCACAGCTTTTGATGAGGAACCAGGATATGCTGCTTTGGAATCAAGAGATGGTCTTAGAAGCTTTGACTGGAGCATGGAGGATGAAGATGAACCTGTTCAGATTGCTATGGTAGCTACTACACCAAGTTCATCCAATGTCTCTGAGGTATGCACTAAATGTAATGATGTTTATCAAAAGTTGCTTAAAGAATATGTGACTGAAAGAGATAATTGTAGAACAGCTAGGTCTGAAGTAGCTGGTTATCAATTAACTTTAGAGTCAATGGAAGCCAAAATATTAACACATGAAAATAATGAAATGGCTTGGGCAGAAAAATATGAGCAACAAGATTACCAATTGAAATTAAGTGAATGGAAGTTAGGATGTAAGGTGTCTGAATTAGAAAAGATTACTAAGGAAAGAGATGCTTTGTTAGAAAAACTTGGTAGTATTAAACAGGCTGGTCTATCACATGTTCAATTTGTTGAAAAACAAAGAGTCATAAATAGTAGAGCTGGACTAGGTTATGGTGAAGATAGTAGTTCAGATGAGACCCCACCTAGTGATAAGGAAGAGATTCCACCTAGTGATGATGACCTTACAAGCTCAGAAGAAAACACATCTAGGAATGAGGAACCAATTAGTGAATCACCTCCTGAGTTTAAGAAAGATAAGGAGTACCACTCAGTTCCTCCACCCACTGGTCAGTTTCAACCACTTAGGACAGATGTTTCTCGTTATGGTGTAGACAACCTAGAGTTTAGGAAGAAGCTTACTGGTCAATTTAGTTCTGAGAAACCTAAGGATGATTTTCAAAGGGGTAATGATCAAAAGTTTCCTACAGCCTTTCAAAAGCAAGCAGTACCTCCAAAAACTTTTCAAAGTACTGCTGGACACTCAGCAGTACCTCCAAGAGAAACTTTTCAAAATACTGCTCACTATAGGAAACCTTTTAATCATAGAAAGTTATGTTATGTATGCTATAGTCCTGATCACTTGATTAAGCATTGTGACTTACACTCAGAATACTTAAGTCAGTTCCCAAAGAATAGACCTGCCACCCATAAGCCAAGAGAGACTAGACCAGTTTGGAATCACTCAAATAGGGTCAACCATAGTAATTTCTCTAAAGACTATAGGTACCCTCACCAGAAAAGAATGTTTTCCAAACCACCAGTACCTTCACACACTGATAAGTCTCAAGAAGTACCTTCTCAAAGGACTGATAAGTTTTCACCCAATCATGGTACTGCTAACACTTTTTCACATAGAAGACCTAAGAGATTCAATTCATATAAAAGGTCTTACACCTCAAGCAAAGTACCTAAGGTTAAACGAAATTGGATTAAGAAAGAAAGTACTGATGGGGAACAAGCAGTACTTTCATCAGATAAGGGTGAAACAGGGAGTGTTGTTGACAATACAACACAGGACATGGGACCAACTCAAATAATCATTGACCATGCCTTTAAAACCAGTGGAGATTACATACTGAAGGAATTCAAGTATGTCACTCCACAAGGGGAACACAAGTCAGTAATGGCTTGGGTTCCTAAAAGAAACTAACCCTTTTCTTTAATGTGCAGGGCAACCCAGAGGAGGAGCTTAAAGATCATATTATTGTTGATAGTGGTTGCTCTGGCAGCATGACAGGGGACAAGGAGATCCTGTCAGATTTTAAGGCATATTATGGAGGAAGCGTTGCATTTGGTAATGATCCTGATGGAGGGAGAATCACTGGCAAAGGAACAATCAAGGCTGGATGTATTGATTTTGAGAATATTAGATATGTGAAGGAGCTCAAGTTCAATCTTTTGTCAGTATCTCAGATTTGTAACAAGAAGTACCCAATTCTGTTCACTGATACAGAATGTCTCATTCTCTCTCCTGAGTTTAAGTTTGTTGATGATCACTTGGTAACATTGAGAGTACCAAGAACCAATGATGTGTACAGTTTAGACTTAAAGAGTCTCAATTCTGCTGGAAGAGCAACATGTTTAGTAGCAAAGGCATCATTGGAAGAAGCACATCTGTGGCATAGAAGACTAGGTCATGTTAATTTCAAGAACATCAACAAGCTGGTCAAAGGAAACTTAGTTAGAGGTTTACCTTCCAAAACATTCAAGACTGATCATTCATGTTTGGCTTGCAAGAAGGGTAAACAACATAAAGCTTCATGTAAGAAGCTTGGAGAAAGAGAAATTAGAGAACCTTTGGAGTTGCTACACATGGATCTGTTTGGACCAGTTTCAGTAGAGAGTTTAAACAAGAAGAAGTACTGCTTGGTTGTGACAGATGATTGTAGCAGATTTAGTTGGGTCTTTTTCTTGGGATTCAAAGATGAAACCTTTGATGCTATCCATGACCTGATAGTAGCCCTTGAAAATCAATTGAGACTCAAAGTAAGAGGTATTAGATGTGATAATGGAACAGAATTCAAGAACAAGCATATGGATGAATTCTGTGCCAAGAAAGGGATCAAGAGAAGTTTAGCATTGCTAGAACACCCAAGCAAAATGGTGTTGCAGAAAGAAAGAACAGGACTTTGATAGAAGCAGCTAGAACAATGCTTGCAGATTCCCAATTACCTATTCTCTTTTGGGCTGAAGCCATAAGTACTGCTTGCTATGTGTTAAATAGAGTTTCAGTAACTAAACCTCAAATGAAGACACCTTATGAGTTACTAATGGGAAAGAAACCAAACATTCGTTTTCTAAAACCTTTTGGCTGCTCTCTGACTATTCTAAATACTATTGATTCTCTGGAAAATTTGATGGTAAGTCAGATGAAGGATATCTATTGGGTTATTGTACAAATAGCAAAGGTTTTAGAGTCTATAATAGGAGTACCAAAAAGGTACAAGATTGTCTTCATGTTGAATTTTTGGAAGATAAGGAAACTCAGAAAGGTAAAGGTCCTGATTGGATGTTTGATCTTGATCTCAAGTTCACTCCATCTATGAATTATGTGCCAGTTAGAGAAGAGAATCAGGCTAATAACAAAGAAAAATGATTCACAATATATTGTTCATGGAGTCAATGTTAGACCAGAAGATGTTCCTGACAAAGAACCTGAAGTATCTGATGAGGAACAAAGTACTGCTCAACCAACCAATACAGTATCTGATGAAGATCAAGCCATACAAGATGAACTTAATAGGATGCTTTTTCAAGAAACTATAGCACAATCCTATGAAGATGAACAAAGGAGGGCTTATGAAGCTGCAAAGAAAAAGAGTAAATTTCAAGATACTATCTACAGTACTTTTGATCAAAGTACTAATGATTCTTTTGACAGTATTTCTGGTGTGTTAGAACAATCAAATTGGAACAATTCTGATGATTTCAAAGTTGATGATGATGATTTGGATAATGCTAACATTCCTGGATTAGAAGAAGTTGATGATGAGCTTAATCAAGAAGGTATTTTCTCCAATGAAGGGATTGATTTTACTAACTTGGAGTCTGATCTTCCAGTACCACCAACTCCTACTTTGAGAATTCATAAAGCTCATCCTCAAAGTAATATTATTGGATCACCCTCTTCAGGAGTGGTTACAGGGAACAAAGTTAAAGGACTTTCTAAGCAACATACTGCTTTACGTAGCTTTGTTTACAATCAAAACAGGATGAATCAAAAGGATCAACAAACATGCCTGTTTGCTTGCTTTCTATCTCAAGAAGAACCCAAGAAGGTAGCTCAAGCTTTAGCTGATGAAAGTCGGGTTGAAGCCATGCAAGAGGAGCTTCTACAATTCAAGCTTCAAGAAGTCTGGGTATTATGTGATTTACCAGATGGCAAAAGAGTCATTGGTACAAGATGGGTTTTCAGAATCAAAAGAGATGAAAGAGGGAATGTTATAAAAAATAAAGCTAGATTGGTTGCACAAGGATATCGCCAAGAAGAAGGAATGGATTATGATGAAGTGTTTGCTCCTGTTGCAAGGATAGAGGCAATAAGGTTATTTCTTGCATTTGCATCATATATGGGATTTCCTGTCTACCAAATAGATATGAAAAGTGCCTTTCTTTATGGCACAATTTCTGAGGAAGTTTATGTTAAACAACCTCCTAGTTTTGAAGATCCTGCACATCCAAACAAAGTCTACAAGGTGATCAAGGCTCTGTATGGCCTTCATCAAGCTCCCAGAGCTTGGTATGAGAGACTCTCAAATTTTCTATTACAACATGGTTATAGAAGAGGAGCAATTGATAAGACTTTGTTTATAAAAAGGGATAAGAAAGACATTATGTTAGTCCAAGTATATGTGGATGATATTATATTTGGAGCCACAAAGAAGTCTATGGTGAAAGAATTTGAAGATCTTATGCAGAAGGAGTTTCAAATGAGTTCTATGGGAGAATTAACTTTCTTTTTAGGGCTTCAAGTTAGACAAACAAGAGATGGAATCTTCATTAACCAAGAAAAGTATGTTGCAGACATACTTAAAAGATTTGACCTTACAAATCTCAGGCCTGCCACCACACCCATTGATAACAATAAACCCTTAGGCAAGGATGAAGATGGACAAGCTGTGGATGTCAAGCTTTATAGATCAATGATTGGTTGTCTTATGTACTTAACTGCATCAAGACCTGACATCATGTTTGCTGTTTGTTTGTGTGCAAGATATCAGGTTACACCTAAGGTTTCCCATATGTATGCAGTCAAGAGGATTTTTCGACATCTCAAGCATCAACCAAAGTTAGGATTATTGTATCCTAAGGAGTCACCTTTTCACTTGGAAGCTTTTTCAGATAGTGACTATGCAGGGGATAACTATGATAGAAGATCAACCTCAGGAGGACGTCAATATCTTGGTAGAAGATTAGTTTCCTGGCAATGTAAAAAGCAAACAATTGCTGCAACCTCCTCTACTGAAGCAGAATATGTTGCTGCTGCAAGCTGTTGTGGACAAGTTTTGTGGATGCAAAATCAACTCTTGGATTATGGATTCAATTTCAAAAATACTCCTATCAACATTGATAATGAGAGTACTATCTGTATTGTGAAGAATCCAGTTTATCACTCCAAGACTAAGCATATTCAGATTAGGCATCACTTCATTCGGGATTGTTATGAGAACAGGCTTATAAATGTGGTCAAGGTTCACACAGATGATAATGTAGCTGATCTACTCACTAAGGGATTTGATGTTTCAAAATTCAACCACTTAGTTGTGAGCATTGGGATGATTAACTAATAGGCTACATTTGAGGGGAGGCTTTAGTATTAGTTAGTATACTTTCTATTAGTTCTTAATGAAAGTATTGGTTTTTAGTAGTTTAGTTTAGACTATATGTTGTATTTGAGGGGAGGCAACATAAGTTATTAGTTAGAACTTAAGCATGAGCCATTTACAAGTTCTTGGTTTCAGTTTGAAGTATTGCTTGTGGATAAGAAGATGGAACGTACTGCTTTGTTGCTTAAAGTACTGACTCAGCAACGTACTGCTTCAACGTACTGCTTACGTGGACGTACTGTTCCAACGGTCAAAAAATGTGGGGCTACGGTTAATTAATTCCTTACGGCGGAGATAATAAGTTAATCCAAACGGTAACTTTATTATTTTGAGTTTGATTTGTTTTCATCCTATTTAAAGAAACTCTCACCTACTCCCTGCCTTTTACCTTAATTTGCGATCCCTCATTCACTTTTCCACCACAATCTTTTTGACGAAACACACATTCATAGCGAATCCTTCTCTACGAACTCATCATGGCTAATCGAGTCACAATTAGCAAACACAACTTGATCGCTAACTTGGACAAGCCAAGGGATAATGTTGATTGTCATGCGATCATTGATTTCTTAACTGGGTCTTCCATCAACTACTCTATATTAGTTGACCCTGATGTTATTGGTCCATGGATACAAGAATTTTGGGCTACTGCAACGATTGAAGATGACTCGTTGATTAGGGCTACGGTTGCTGGACGAACTATTCGGATTTCTGAAGCCACAGTTAGGGATGTTTTGATGTTCAATGATGAAGGTGGGGCTGTTCGTTTCGAAAAACAAGTGCTTTGGGACACTTTAAGTGATATAGGTTATGAAGGAGATTTTATGAAACTTACTTTTCAAAAGCCTTTGTTTTGTTCTCATTGGAAGTACCTAATTCACGTCCTACTTCATTGTTTAAGTCCCAAGAGTACTTCTTTTGATCAATTTGGTCAAAATATTGCATCTACATTAGTGGGTTTGGCTACCGATCAAAGATTCAACTTTTCACGACTAATTCTTGATGGTATGCTTACACATATTGCTAATGGTTCACCATTCTTAATGTATCCAAGGTTTGTTCAGTTATGCTTGCACAATCAACTTGAGGATGTCCCTAAACCTCAAAGTTTTTTACCCACTGTCAAACTTCCATCAAAGGTGTTTACTTTTCTATCTAAAAAGAGTGTCAAGTTTTCTGGAACCAACACACATTTGACTGCTCATATATTGGGAGTTGCACAAGTTGTTAGAGATGCAGAGCAAGATCAAGAGCAAGAAACAAATTCTGAGTCAGCAAGCCAAGAGTCTCCAGTTTCAAGAGAAGTTAGTATTCCTCAACCTACTGCTTCTCAACATACTACTTCTCCACATTCTGCTACTAGGGAAGACACTGCTCCTATGGCCATTCCTACTCATGAGGAGTCAGACCAAGGTATGCATCAACCACCATCTCCTAATGATTATTCTTCCACAAATATGTCTAAGCAATTTGAAGAAGAAGAGGCAGAGTTGGATAATTATGCTTTAACAAGGGAGTTAAGGAGGCTGAAAAAGGAGAGTGAGGCTCAAGCTGCTAAGATAGTCAAATTAAAGACTAAGTTTCAAAGATTGAAGAAGTTTGTTTGGCCACTAGTTCAACACCATCGATTATGGGTAAAGTCTCAGAAGCAAAGTGGTCAGAAACCTAAGAAGTCTTCTCAGTCAAAGAAGGAAAAGTCAAAGAAGCAATCTTCATTCCAATTGGGGAGGAATTTAGAGAATTTGAATGAAGATGCTGGTTTTGAACAAGATGCTGGATTTATGGATGATACTCAGATGACACCACCTGAAAATATTCCTCAAGATACTGCTGAGAGGAAGAGTGATGAAACAGAGTAAATCAATTTGGAAGAAGCTGCTGTTGAAATAAGAAGTGGTGATACCAAGGAAATAAACTTGGAAGGAGCTGAAGCTAAAAGTACTGCTCAACAAGGTACTGAGAGGCAATTTACTATTACACCTAGAACTTTAGAATTTGAAGAAGATATTGGTCCTTCAAGTCAAGTTCAAGAGGAAGTTGGCCCTTCTAAACCAGCTCAGGAAGAAGATGTTATAGCTCATACTAACAGTGATGATGAAACAATTGCTAGTATTATGCTTAATATGTCAAGTCAAAGAGGCATCAGTATTCATGAGATTGAACAACAACATCATACTTCTTCTCAACCTACTCAGGAGATAGATCCAAAAGATAAAGGCAAAGGGATCTTGGTAGAAAAGAAGAAGAAGAAGATGACATTGGCACAATTAAGAGAAATTCAGATTGCCAAAGGTGAGGAAGCAGCTAGAATATTGCAAGCAGAGATAGATGCTGAAGAATCAAGAAAGATTGTTCAATCACAAAGGCCAATTAGTAAAGCTAGAGAAAGGAATGATATGATGGCTTATCTGAAAGGTCAAGGATATACAGGTTTAGTCAGATTGACATATACAGAGATGAAGGATCTGTATGATGCTGTTAGAGAAGCTATAGAAAAGGATCTTGCAAGCATTATTTCTTTTGAAGATAAAGAGCTTGAAGATAAAAGAAAGGAAAGAGCTGTTACAAGAAGCTCAAAGAGGAAAAGAACAACTGATGAACAACCATCAAAGAAGTTCAAGGAAGCAGTTGAATTAAGAACAGACACAGTTGATGAGCTCAGGAATTATCTTAGAGTTGTTGACTTTGAACATCCAAAATTGAAAGAAGATACTGATAAGAAGTCCAAGATATCTACTTTTTCAGTTGTAGAATCACAAGAAGGAGATTATTTGATCTTTCATGGACAAGATGGAAGTTTTAGAGTGTTCAATTCATTATGGGATATACTACATCTGATTGACAGAGATGATATGCTTCAGTTATATCTCCAAGTACAAACTTATTTTGAGCATATTCCACCACAAGGAGTAGGTTTGATATTGTTAGGAGATCTCACAACAATCTGGGAGACAGAGGAAACAAAGGACAGTACTTTGTGGGAAAATCAAGACAACTGGGAGATTAACAAATGGAGATTCTTTGAATCAGTTGGAATACATGTTTTGGAGTTAGAAGATGGCACTATGATTCATATGCTAGCAGAACAAAGATATCCACTCACAAGAGATCCGATGATCAGGATGCTAGAGCATGGCATGGAAGTGGAACAAGAGAATGAAGTAGCATTGATGGTCATAAAATTGTTTATCAAGTGGACAACTGAATCTGAAGATTAATGCATAACTACTGGTATGGTTTAATTATATAAATCTTTTGAAAAATAAGTACTTTCTTCAAAGTACTGCTAGTCAAACAGTACTTTCTCAAAGTACTGCTTGCAGCATGAAACCAGTAAAGTCTTTTTGATAAAATCAGTAATTTTTGATAAGTGCAAAAACATTTTGAAGCACAAAGATTAAACAGCAACAAATGGTTTTGAAAGCAACAGCATGGTGTTAGTACTTGTACTACACAACAAATGGTAATCAACTCACCATGTTTAATAAACAAGAAAGAGTTTGACTCATCATGAGGGTACGGCTCTGATGTGATTATCAAATCCATTTTTAGTTGACAATTTACTAAAAATTGTATGGTTTTCAACTCACCATATCTATATTAGTGAAGAGTTGGCTAGCCCACAAGATAATGGCTTTGTGGTAAAGGCTGTGGAAAACCATTATATGGTAATTAGTTCACCATGGTAGTGATTGTACTAAAAGAACTAGCTAGTCCAAAAGCAAACGGCTATTTGGTAAAGACTACTCAAATCCGTTGATAGCTGATGATTTGCTAAAAATCATATGGTTATCAATGTACCATGGTTTTTCCTAAACCTAAACATTGGCTACTCCAGAGTTAATGGCTTTGGTAAAGAGACATCAAAATCCATTAAGTTTTTCAATGATTCACCTCTCACAGGAGTTAACACACCTGGAAGTGATGAGAATAGTATGGAACTTTTAAGATCTGATGTACCTATTGCCAATATGATGCTGAGTTGCTGAAAAGAATTGTTGCTGATGAAGATTGAAGATACTGATTGCATTGATGATGACAAAACAACAACGAGACAGATTTCAAAGATACAACCTTTCCTTGAAGATAAAGTGTTGAAGTTTACGAAATACAAAGGAACTTGAAATCAATCAAGTAGAATTCAAGTTAGGGGAGGATTGTTGGGCTATGAAATATCAAAGTACTGCTGAAAGTCAAAGTACTGCTACTCAAGTCAAAGTACTGCTGCTCGTTGAAGGACTGCTATGCAAATTGTTTAAGGACAAATGTGTAATTCTAGAATGTTCGTATTAGATTTGAGTTATAATTAGAATTACTTGTCGTTCAAGTTTGTAAACCGACTAGGGTTTTCCTTGTGCCTATAAAAGGATCCCTAGGTTGGCATTAGAGATATACTATCATATGCGATTAGAGATACGATTAGATAAGATTTTAGAGAGACAAGTTTACACGAAGAAGCTTGTTAGAAGTATTAGTGATTAAAGTTTGTTAGTGAATCTGTGTAAGAAAGCAGGTTCAAGGTTTTAATAATATTCGAAGTTGTTTATTAATTCTTCTTAGCTTTTTAGAGAGACAAGTTTACACGAAGAAGCTTGTTAGAAGTATATCAGTGTTTCATTATTAATAGTTTTGAATTCATTCAAAGTTGTTAAACCGTAGACAAGCTATAAGTTAGTTTGGTCAGAGTATATCGATCCAACAATATGCAATCAGAAAACACCATGTCTTGTAACTGATCTTCATAACAGATTGCATTAATGGAAGAAAAATAGTAAATCGATATCCAAGAAACCCTAAATAGCGATTTCCAATAAACCTTAGCTGTCTTCCTTGGTTGTGAGATGCCTGAATTACCAGTAACCACAGTCGTACTCCCATGACCATTGATCCTCATACATTTTTCTCACCATAAGTCACATGGAGGTTTCTCCTTTGTCGCCAAGTGAGGGAGATGTTGCTAGGGTTTCTAATTTGTCTAGGGTTTTCTTTATTCAGAATATAGTGAATATGAGCAGTAGCAGCAATAACAGATATGAAAAACATACTATAGAAAACCCTAATTGTAACTGAGTTCTGCTGAAACCCAAAACACCAATCATAAAACACGAATTCAGGAAGTCAAGTAAACACGAATTGAGGAAGTTGAGTATCACAAAACACCCTAAAAATTGACTTACAAAAAGTGTTCTGCAGCAGACTTTGACGAGCAATATCTTTCAATCCAAAGCTCAGATTAAAGATCCCTCCATTGCAATTGTACTTTGATATGCAAAGAAACTTCAGTAAAAATTTAAGCCAGATCCAACGGTTAACGAATTAGCTATCGCCTTTTGAAAACAGCTCAGCAGAAAGTTACGAAAATAAACCAAAATCGATTTTCCTTCATCATTCTTTGGCAAAACCTTGTATAATCCTAGATATCACGAGCTCCCAATCTCTGATACCACCTGATAGAACTTATGCACGTCATAAATAAGCTCTTAGGATCATTTTTTCTCAAGACTGATTAGGTCTTATACCTAGGATATAATAACTTTGAATATGCAGCGGAATAATGATTCACATACTCACCTCAATTCTAGATAATCAACTCTATAACGGTTACACACTAATAGGGATTCTAAGATCCTTGAGACTAGAAACAACTTACCCTAGGCGTCCATTATGGACTTGACGCCTAGATGACACACAACTCTTTTCAGTCGACTACATATTTATGCACACCTAAACTAGACGCCCCATGTCCTCTTTATATTCTAGAGGAATAGGGTTTACAAAGGAATATCTTTTTAATAATTAAGAATATCTTCTAAATCCTTAGTCTTTGTAGTTTTCTCTTCTATCAAATTTAGTCCTTCCTGTTTTCATTCTTCTTGTTTAATCTTCATCAAATCAATAAACCCAACATAAAAAATTTGGTATCATCATTTTTGTTCAAGTTTGGTGTCGAGTATAATGGTGTCGTGAGCAATAGCTCACGGCCGAGTCTTTTTGTTGCGTATCAAGCCTTGTCGAGTTGTTCTTGGGTTTATTTTCGGGCTTGTGGTCATTTTGATACTAGGGTTTAGGTTAAGATCGATTGAGAATGGTAATGGTTGTGTAACAATTCACAATTTTAAGGGCAATATTTAATATTTTAAGTTTACTTAATATTTTATTTTAAGTAAATTCACTTTTGCGAATAACTAGATAGGTTAGATAGGTTATTCCGTATACATCGTTAAATGTACATTTAACCTAAAAAGACACCTGATAATATACAATATAACTATTTTATTGCATTTTGGTTTCTTACAATCATATTTTAAATATTCCATTTTTACTTTTCTATTTTTACTTAAACTTTGTACATTTCATGTTTTTGCGCGGTTTTAATGATTAAACATCAAGTAATCACCCAACAAGCTCAAAGATCGCCAAAAATACCAAAATAGGTTTTGATGTCAAATTTTAATATTTTTGTAAGTTTTAAATTTTTATGTTACCCGGTTTTAAGTTTCGCATCTTAAAAATATCACATTTGCAATTATCGGGATCAAACTATACACTAAATGATACACTTTAAACCAATTAACACACAAAAATCACCAACACACACACCCTCATATGAGGTGTCGTATGGTATGAAGTGTCCCATGAAACTTGTATGTAAACTTCTACCTTGTCTCCCATTAGCAACAAAACCACCTAAATAAAACTACACACGTCCAAAACCACCAAAAGTAGATCTCAAAACTAGTCACAAATCTTGTTCTTCTCTTCTTGTTGCCATGAGGTCTCAAGCACACAAACACCATCACCATCAAATTTTCTTGGCTAGTTTATGTGCTCATTTTGAAGATCTAGTGTTCTTTCATCTTGATTTCTCTTATATTCCATCTCATTTATGTAAGGAAACCACACAATATTTTTTTTTCATATCACTACTGATCTAAACTTCATTTCATGTATTCTTCATGTTTCATATGCTTGTTTTATTAATTATTACATCGTATATAGCTTAAATTACTTAAAACTATGATTGTGACTAAGTTTGCATAGACCTTACTGACCAGAGACTGTTTTCATAATTACTGCACTAACTCAGTACACTTTGAGACTCAGGTAAAAATATATTACTGTATATCTATCTCTTAGATTTGATTTTCCGGGTATTTGGTCATGAGACGATACCCGATGAATTAATTAGAAAATAAACGACAAAGGTTGTCGGAAAAAAGCACACCAGATTTGGATGGCTAAAAAGTCTAAAAATTTGTATTTAACCATCTGTTGCACAAAACATAAAAGTTGTAGGTAACACATTAACTTAAACGTATCCGAAAACCCCACATAAAAAGGAGTTACGAAACTCAACTTATCTCAAAATCGGTGGAACTATTTGGTGTTGTCTCGATCAGACTTGACATATTAGGGTAAAATGGTAATTTCATTTAACATATATAATTTTCAGAATAGTGGGACCCACAAATCTGATTAGTACAATTAAATACCTTTACGGAAATATAAAATTTGTAATATAACTCTTTACGGGTTAGGAGAAACGGAGTTTTTAGTAACGAATATCCACTTTTATTCACAACCCGCACTTAACCTAAAATTTTATAACTTATCAAAATTTACTTAAAAATAAGTCAAATATATTTTTATGACATCTAAAAATACTATAAATGATAATAAAAGTTATGGAACTATTTTACAAACTTAAAAATATATAAACTATAATCTTGTTAACATATGATGAATTTTACACTTACCCGAATTGGTAGGACCCACTTTCGAAAATAAACCTGGTAAACTTACCTTTGGACAAGTTGACCACATATCTACACAATAGAATTTTGTACTATAAAATATCATAAAACCTGAACTTAGAACAACATATATTAGGGCTCGTAACACTTTCCTAACTTGTCAATTTTAGTCCCTATCACTTTATAAACCTTAAAAACTCTATGTACAATTGCATGATTGATATAATGAATATATAAAACTTTCTGACATCCATATTCTATTATTTTAAAAACCTAAGAAGCAACATATTATTTTTAGGTTGCTCGTAGGACGTCTTGGTTTTCTCATTTCTTACTTTGATCTTTGGTGAGTTCATAGCCCCACTTTAACTCTTAAACTGTTTATAAACCCATTGGGGGAGATACATGCTGTTAGGAATATAAATATTCATATGAAAGACTCGGTCACCCCGAGTATCTCTTAGAATCAAGTTAGCTCGTAGGCTTATTAATATAAGTTTAGTTATCATAATATTAGTTTAGTCATAGTAGTATTTGTGGAAGTGGGTTGGGTCTTTACCCACTGTCAGCTCACTCCACAGCCTATGTGGGGCGTATTATGTGTAACTATATATACACTTTCCCACCCAAGGGAAAGGGTTGGAGCTTCTAATCATTCAACTCATTTATCCTTCACTTTCACTCTCTAGAACTCCCACTCTCTCTCACTCTCTCTCTAGATTTGATCATCATTAATCTTGTGTTTGTGTTATGATTTCTAGTATTCTACAATTGGTATCAAGAACCCAGGTTATGACTAGCTAGATTGTGTGTTCAAATTCGTGGACTTGTTTTCTTGTTTTTATTGTTTTTCTTTTGGTTCGAATACACAAGACAAGAAACACACAAGTTGAGATTTGGTTTTGGTTTGTGTTTATTAAATCTTGTACTTTGGTGCTCACAACAATCTCTTGTGTCATTTCTTGGTATCCTACAGTTGATTTAGTGGTTTTACGTGGATGTTTGAAGATTTTTCATCACCGCGTTTTGACATTTGGTGAAGATTTCTTGACTGCGTTTTGAGGTTGTTAAAGTGGTGATAGTGACATTTGTTGTTGCGTTTTGAGTTATATAGGGAAGCTTATTGCTGCGGTTTGGATATAAGTCTGGTTGCGATTTGGCTTGTGTCTGTAAAGGGAAAAAAGAAAAATTCAGTGAAAGTGACTATATTGTCTGTTGCGGTTTGTCTCTTTGCTCCTGCAATTTGCAAAAACTAGATCAACTGCGAGTTGACTAAAAGTCAGCTGCGATTTGACAGGCTTGTGTTTTAGTGTTGCGATTTGCCCTACTGAAAATCATTATCTCATCTAACTAAATGATACATTGTCAAAACTTTATCAAAACTTGCGGTTTGATATTACCTCATAATAGTTATGTCAATAAGAGAGAACAAGAAGAAGTAAAGCAGTACTGATAAACCAAATTCAATCCGATGCAAAAACATATCCAGTATAACCAACAACCCAACCACATCAACAACAAATCTCTTACCCATCAATCAACAGGATTTTAACAACAACAACAAAGAAAAACACCTATCTCTAACCACTACCTTAACTCAGACTTTAAATTAAAAAGAAAAATCGTAAAAGAAAAATAAAAAAATAAATAAATAAATTAACCTAAACTTTAATCGAACAAGAAACAATCAATTCGATCTCAAATTTTTCGTGTGATACCCCAAGCATATCAGACCATTGAATGTCATTCAAACATGAAATAAAAACCATCATTTATCTATAAAGAAGATAGACTTCTTCGTTTTCATATCCGATCCTTTTAAAGAAAGAACAACAATAAAATGTGTTTCATTCTGTCTTTTGATCGGTTTTAACGAAAATCACAAACGAAATAAATCAAACCTACCTTACACCTTCTCAAAGAACTGAGTCGTGGCCTAGTTGTTTAGGGGTTCGGTATTCGGTAATCATAGACAAAACAAAGGTCAGATTATTTCTTTGTGTGGCTTCGTTAAACAAAGAAAGAAAAAAGGGATATTGTTGGGAATTATCACACGATTGAAGAGAAGACAAACTTAGGTCTGGTAATATGTCAGAGTTAGGTCTGTTTTTGTACTAGGTCTGGTAATACATGTTAAGTCTGGTAGTCTGTATTAAGTCTGGTTGACTTATTATGTTAAGTCTGGTCGTGATATAAGGAAAGTTTGTTAGAGATATGTTAGGAAAAGATACAAACGTGTAAGTATCTTTATAGAAGATTCGTGAATATCTTCTTAGTCGGTTAGTATTAGGGTTTCCTTGGTGTATAAAAGGATCCCTAAGATTGTTAGTTTAAAAAGAGAGTTATACGAGTTTCACAATTGTGATTAATAGAATTATACGAAGTTAGTGTTAACTCTGTGTTCTTCATTGTTCTTGTTAAGTTTCCGCATTAACATTAACAATCGTTAAGGGTTTCTCACTTAGACTGGTTTGGATTTACCCCAACCATCTACTAAGTATTCAAGGCTACTTAGAGATCCACATACAAACAGTGGACCAACAAGTGGTATCAGAGCCTTTAGAGAGACTCTGAGTTTGAAGAACACTTACCCTACAATATACTTTTACTCAATTCATCCCACACAATGTCTGACATAGATCAAAACCCAAAACATGATGATTTTTCAATTCATGACACTGACTCAGTTAAGTCAGTTAATGAGGAGGAAAAACCCGAATCCAATAAATCCCAAACACAACAACCCATCCCATCCACAACCACAATCTCAAACATAAAACTTACCATACTGAAAAGAGAAAAATATGATATATGGGCCATGGATATGGAAAATTATCTGGAGGATATTGATAGTGATGTATGGAAGGTTATTCAAAGGGGAAATTCTAAGAAAAGAGTTTCACAAGGGACTGATGGGCAGCTGAGAATAATGCCACCAGTATCTGCTGAGGAGATTAGGGCTGTGGAGAAGGAAAAGAAGGCCAGAACCTTGCTTCTTATGGCTATTCCTAAGGAGCATCTACAAAGGTTCCATGACATGGTTGATGCTAAGGAGATGTGGGAGGCTATAAAGAAACGATTTGGAGGCAATGCTAACTCCAAGAAGATGCAAAAGGCTGTTCTTAAACAGCAATTTGAGACATTCAGTGTTTCAAAGACTGAAGGATTGGAGAAGGGCTATGAAAGATTTCAACATCTGTTAACCCAGCTGGAAGTTCATGGTGCAGCAGTTTCAAATGAGGATGCAAACCACAAGTTCCTTAGATCTTTACCATCAGAATGGGGTAATGTATCTGTGGCGATGCGGATAAAGTAGGGAGTAGATTCAATGACACCTGATGACCTATACAATAATTTTAGGATGTTTGAAAGGGACATCAGTAACAACACTCAGGCATCTACCAGTTCATCAAACGTTGCTTTTGTGTCACAGAACAAAAGCAGCACTTACAAGGTTAAACCTAGTAATGTTAGGTCTGGTATCTATGAAACTCCTTCAAGTGAAAGATCTGCTTCAAATTTTACTGATGAGGTGATCCATTCTTTCTTTGCTAACCAAACGGAAGATGAAAGCTTTATTAGTGAAGATTTAGAACAGATTAATGATGCTGAAGTTGAGGAGATGGACATAAAATGGCACATTGCCATGGTTGCTTTAAGGGTCAAACGGTTTCAGAAGCAATATGGAAGGACCATCAACTTTAACAACAAATCACCAGTGAGATACACAAAGAGGACAGTTGAATGCTACAACTGTCACAAGCATGGACATTTTTCAAGAGACTGTCCAGAGAAGAAGCCTGCTGATGGGAAAAGAGATGAAGAAGGGAAGCTGGAAAAGACTCAGATGAGCTTACTGACACTGGAAGCTGGAGGAGTCAACTGGGGTGAGCAACCAAGAGTGAATGAGGTGTCTGATCATGCTCTCATGGCCATTGGTAATGAGGTATCATTATGCTCTAAATTATGCACTGATTCATATAATCATATTAAGGCTTTATGTGATGAGCAGTTAGGACAAATAGGTGACCTAGAAGTAAATCTCTTAGCACATAAAAATGCTGTAAAAACACTAGAGGCACAAAAGGTCACCCTTCAAAACCAACATACTGCTTTAAATGAAAAACTATACTTTCAAGCTAATAAAATATATGAACAAGATGAAAAGCTTAAAAGGTATAGACAAATGGGCCTTAGAATTCAAAAGGAAAGGGATGAGTTGAGAAAACGTGTAGCTCAGTGGAACAACTCAAACAATAATCTGTTTAAGTGTTGGGATTCTCAAATTAAGTCAAATAAAAAATGTGGCTTAGGATATGAGGAAGATGAGAATATGGCTATATTTAAGAATAGAGAAGAGGACTATGCTGATAAGCCTTTATATAATAGGTTTGTTAAGACTGGTGACTTTAAGGGAGTACCACCACCACTGAGTGATGACTATACTCCTCTTGAAAAAGAAGAGTTAGATGATTCACTTTTTGTGTATGGTAAGAAAGGTCCTCAAACACCTGAGTCAACCGCCTCAGAGGACAAAACCAGTAAGTATTCTTCTTGTCAATCCAATTACTCTGAAGGATCTATTGATGGTTCCTCTGATCACTCTAAGTCTGAGTCAAAAAGTGAGGTAAAAGAGAATCCTAAACCTAAGGTTGTTAAGAAGTGTGAACCTGTAGTGACTAAACCAAAGCCTGAGACAGTCAAACCTAGTTGTGCCCAGCACATAAAAACTCCTAGGGAATCTGTTAAAATAAATGAGTCACCTAGAAGCAATAGTGTTCACAGAGAATCTAGGAGTAGTTACACTTATGCTCCTAAAAGATGTTTTGTTTGTGGAAGTCTAGGTCACTTGATTAGGGACTGTGATTTTCATGAAAAGAGAATGAAGAGAGAGGCTGAGCAAAAGAGAATGAATGCTAATATTGGTCATGTTTCAAATAAACCAGTTTGGAATAATGCTAACAGGATTAATCATGCCAACCAGTTTGTTCCCAGACCTGTCCAACTTAATAATTCTACCCGACCTAACTCTTATGTTAATACTGGTAGACAAAATTTTAGGTCTGGCTTTAGGAACTCTAATGTGAATACTGGTTATGTTAATTCTGTGAGACCCAGACAACTATTTCAAAAGCCACAGGTGAATGCAAACATTCAAAGAAATAATTTTTACAAACCTCATTCACCTGTGAGAAGACCAGTTGTAAAGCAAACAGCAAAACCTTTAAAAACCAATGCTGTAAAGGGGAATGGGGGTTCTGCTGTTAAGACCTCAGCATGTTTGTCTTGGGATTCAAACAAATTTAAATCTCAATACAACAGTGGATCAGGTTCAAATAAGAAATTTAAGTATGTTGATCCACAAGGCGGACCCAAGCCTACTCAGGCCTGGGTTCCTAAGAGAAACTAATTTCTCTTCTTTCTGTGCAGGATCATCCACTTTGCTATATGGGAGATAGAGGAATTTTTTACAGTGGATGCTCTGGGCACATGTCTGGTAACATGAACTATTTGAATGATTTTCAAGAATTCAATGGAGGTTCTGTTACTTTTGGAGGAAGCAAGGGACAGATAACAGGTAAAGGAAGAATAATAGTGGGCAACATAGAATTTGACAATGTATCCTTTGTGAAAGAACTTGGGCAGTTCAACCTTTTCTCAATATCACAAATTTGTGATACTCAGCATAAGGTGCTTTTTACTGAAACTGATTGTCTTGTGTTGACTCCGAACTTTAAGATGCCTGAAGAACATCAGATTCTTCTTAAAGTTCCCAGACAACACAACATGTACAGTTTTCATATGAAAGCATCTAATCCTGCAAAAGGTGCTACCTGTTTGATTGCAAAAGCTACTTTGGATGAATCTAAGTTGTGGCACAGAAGGTTAGGCCATGTGAATTTCAAAAATATGAATAAACTTGTGAAGAATAACCTTGTGAGAGGTTTACCTTCAAAATTGTTTAAAAATGATCATACATGTGTGGCTTGTAACAAGGGAAAACAACATAGGGCATCCTATAAGGCTAAACTAGAAAGATTAATCACTGAGCCCTTACATACCTTACATATGGATCTTTTTGGCCCTACATCTGTCCATAGTATAAATTATGCATGCTATTGCCTTGTCATTACAGATGATTGTACTAGATATTGTTGGGTGTTCTTTATGTCTAGGAAGGATGAAGCTACACCTGTGATTCAAACTTTCATTAGGCAGATTGAAAACCTTCTTGATAAAAGAGTTAAAATCATTAGGAGTGACAATGGCACTGAGTTTAAAAACAAGAGCATGCTAGACTTCTGTGGTAATAAAAGGAATTAAGCAACAGTTCAATAATGCAAGAACTCCTCAGCAAAATGGAGTTGCTGAGAGAATGAATAGGACACTTATTAAGGCAGCTAGGACTATGCTAGCAGATTCACTTTTACCCACAACAATTTGGGCTGAAGCAGTCAGCAATGCCTGTTACATCTTTAATAGGGTTAGAGTGACCAAGCCTCAAAACAAAACCCCTTATGAGCTTATGTTTGGCCATAAACCAGTTGTTAGCCATATAAGGCCTTTTGGGTGTCATGTAACCATTCTTGATACTTTAAGTGTTCTTGGAAAGTTTGAAGGAAAGTCTGATGAAGGGTTTCTAGTTGGGTATGCATTAAACAGTAAAGCCTGTAGGGTTTACAACTTAGTGTCCAAGAAAGTAGAAGAAAATCTGCATGTAAACTTTCTTGAAGAAAAACCCAATGTAAAGGGAATTGGTCATAGATGGATGTTTGATATTGATTATTTAACTGATTCTATGAATTATATTCCTGTCTCGAAGGAGAATCAAGTTAACCCTAATGCAGGTACCAAAGAAGTTACTAACAATGTAGGTACCAAAGATCCTTCTAATACAGGGAACACTGATGATATGGCAGAGCTTGTTGTGATTCCTTCTACAGATGTCAAGTCTGCTGCAGCTGAAGCAGAAATCAAGAATTCTTTTTCTCAAGAAAAGGATTCGGAATTCAAGTCTCAAGATACTGACAAAGAAGCAACTCCTAACATTACCAGTACTTCCAAACTTAAGTCTGGTAGTGATGCTCAACCAGACCTTACTCAAAGTGCTGTTTGTGTTGACTCTGAGATGCCAGAACTTGAAGTATTTTCAAATCCAAATGAAGGTATCTTTGAAGGGGCTTCCTATGATAAAGGAGGTATCATCACTGATTTCAACAACCTACCCACTGAAGTGGATGTAAGTCCAACTCCCACTCTCAGAATCCACACCATTCATCCCAAGAGCCAAATAATTGGTGATCCCAAGTCTGCTGTTCAAACAAGAAGTAGAGTGCAACCTCAGTCTGATTCACTTGCACTCATCAGCCTGATCAAGCAACAACAAAGGGTCAATCATAAGGACCAGCAACATTGTTTATTTGCTTGATTTCTTTCTCAAAGTGAACCCACTACAGTTTCTTAAGCTTTGGGGGAGGAAAGTTGGGTAGAAGCCATGCAAGAAGAGTTGCTGCAGCTCAAGCTACAGAAAGTATGGGTTCTTGTAGATCTACCTTATGGAGCTAAAGTTATTGGTACTAAGTGGGTCTTCAGGAATAAAAGGGATGAACGAGGGGTAGTTGTAAGGAACAAAGCAAGACTGGTAGCACAAGGATACAAACAGGAGGAGGGCATAGATTGTGATGAGGTTTTTGCTCCTGTAGCCATAATTGAGGCTATCAGGTTATTTTTGGCCTATGCATCATACATGGGATTCAAGGTGTATCAGATGGATGTCAAAAGTTCTTTTCTTTATGGTACTATTGAAGAAGAAGTGTATGTACACCAACCTCCTGGTTTTGAGGATCCTGCTAACCCCAATCAAATGTACAAGGTTATTAAAGCTTTATATGGTCTTCATCAAGCTCCTAGAGCTTGGTATGCAACTCTTTCAAAGTTTTTAGAAGAACATGGGTACATCAAGGGTGTAATTGACAAGACTTTATTCATTAAGAGAGACCAGAAGGATATCATTCTTGTCCAAATTTATGTGGATGATATCATTTTTGGATCAACAAGAAAGTCTTGGTGTAATGAATTCGAAGGTTTAATGAAAGGCAGGTTTGAGATGAGCTCAATGGGAGAACTTACAGTTTTCTTGGGACTGCAAGTTAAACAAAAGGATGATCGACTTTTTATTTCTCAAGACAAGTATGTTGCAGAAATTTTGAGGAAGTTTGAGTTCGCAAATGTGAAGACTGCAGTCACTCCCATGGAAAACAAGGTGCCTTTGAAAAAGGATGAAGATGCTGCTGATGTGGATGTGCATCTTTACAGATCCATGATAGGTTCCCTCATGTATCTTACTGCTTCTAGACCTGACATTATGTATGCAGTTTGTGTTTGTTCACGTTTTCAGGTACAACCAAAGACTTCACATTTTCATGCTGTGAAGAGAATCTTTAGGTACTTAAAGGGCAAACCAAATTAGGGCCTTTGGTACCCTAAGGAGTCATCTTTTGACCTGACAGCTTATTCAGACAGTGAGTATGCTGGTGCAAGCCTTGTTAGGAAATCCAAAACAGGAGGTTGTCAATTCCTTGGAAGGAGATTGATATCTTGGCAATGCAAGAAGCAGACAATTGTGGCCAATTCAACCACTGAAGCTGAGTATGTTGCAGCTGCTAACTGCTGTGGACAAGTCTTGTGGATTCAGAATCAGATGCTAGACTATGGTTTGAATTTTATGAATACTGTTATCCACATAGATAATGAGAGTACTATCTGTATTGTTAAGAACCCAGTATATCACTCTAAAACTAAGCATATAGGAATCAGGCATCATTTTATTAGAGATTGCTTTGAAAAGAAGTTGATTAGAGTGGAGAAAATACGTACAGATTTTAATGTTGCTGACCTGTTAACTAAAGCATTTGATGGCCCTAGGTTCAATTATCTGGTAGTTAACATTGGTATGATGAACCCCTAGTTTGACTTAAGGGGAGGTTTGGCTTAAGGGGAGGTCAAATTGTAAAGTATATAAAGTATGAGTACTTACCAGCATTTAGGTTATTTTTAAGTCTTGTAGTTTTGTTTTTAGTTCTGTTAGTGTTAAAAAAAAAATGTCTTCTATTTCTTTTATAGACAATGTTGGCTTAAGTATGTTTTCAAGTGGTTAAGTGAGAGTATTGGAACTTCTCACTTGGTGAAGGTGCATAGCACTAACACAACAAAAGGTAATCAGTCCACCTTGTCTTATCAACACAAGGACTGACTAATCTTGAGCAAACGGCTACAGGTAAAGATAGCTCAAATCCGTTTATGGCTGATAATTTGCCAAAAATTGTATGGTATTCAACTCACCATATCTAAGATAAGTGAAGAGTTGGCTAGCCCACAAGGTTATGGCTTGTGGTAAAGGCTGTGGAAAACCATAAATGGTAATCAATTCACCATGATGAGGTGCTTTTCCATCAAAGAATTGGCTAGTCCAGAAGCAAATGGCTTTTGGTAAAGACTTAACAAATCCGTTGATAAGCTGATGATCTGCTAAAAATCATTTGGTTATTAATGTACCATGGTCTTACACACCAAAACATTGGCTACTCCAGTGGTAATGGCTATTGGTTAAGAGATTTCAAATCCATTACATTTTCAATGATTCACCTCTCACAGATGGTAACACATCTGGAAGTGATGAGAATAGTCTGAAACTTAAATGAATTTGATGTACATATAGTCAATGTTGCTGCAAAGACCATATCAGAAGAGCTTATCAAGATTCAAGCTACTAGAAAGGTTCAAGATCTAAAGACAATTCAAAGTGTTCAAGATTCAATCCTCAGAAAGCTAAATCAGAAGAACTTGAAGTTCATGGAGCATGAAGATCAAGTTAGGGGAGGATTGTTGGGAATTATCACATGATTCAAGAGAAGACAAACTTAGGTCTGGTAATATGTTAGAGTTAGGTCTGTTTTTGTATTAGGCCTGGTAATACATGTTAAGTCTGGTAGTCTGTATTAAGTCTGGTTGACTTATTATGTTAAGTCTGGTCGTGATATAAGGAAAGTTTGTTAGAGATATGTTAGGAAAAGATACAAACGTGTAAGTATCTTTATAGAAGATTCATGAATATCTTCTTAGTCGGTTAGTATTAGGGTTTCCTTGGTGTATAAAAGGATCCCTAAGATTGTTAGTTTAAAAAGAGAGTTGTACGAGTTTCACAATTGTGATTAATAGAATTATACGAAGTTAGTGTTAACTCTGTGTTCTTCATTGTTCTTGTTAAGTTTCCGCATTAACATTAACAATCGTTAAGGGTTTCTCACTTAGACTGGTTTGGATTTATCCCAACCATCTACTAAGTATTCAAGGCTACTTAGAGATCCACATACAAACAGTGGACCAACAGATATGATTAATTGTTGGGGGCTGCGTTCATTTGACATAAGTGAGAAGAAAGTGGTGACTGCGTTTCTTTTAATTAGGGTTAGAGTTGCAAAAGATTAGGGAAGTTAGTGGTGTTATATGGTGCTTAATTAGGGTTAAGATAAGTATTAGTGGATTTGGGCTGCATACTAAGTGGGCTGAAAAATCGAACTGTTATCACAAGGACGATTTTTTTCATTGGGCTGAAATTCTGGTGCGTTAACACAAGGACGATTTTTAAGTTTTTTTTTGGTGGAATATTATTGGTTCTTATCACAAGGACGAATTTCTTGTTTGGTAAAGAATTTTTTGGTATAATTTTGGACAACGAATTTGATTGAGCTTCAAGAATCCGAGATTGAAAATTATTTTGGGTTGAGATATTTTCGAGTTTATTGGATATAACTACGGTGGTTATTTGGATTCACTTAAACCATTTCAACCAAAATCAAAAGACAGTTCACAAAGTCTAACAATCAATCACCACCCTCAACACACAATCACTAATCATATTATCGATCCAAACTTTTATCATAACACATACAAGTAATCATTATCATTTCACGGTTTATTCTTGATTTTTGTAAAATCCCGCGAAAGAATCTATTTCTCGGTTTAAATCATAGAATTGTAAAATCCCGTGCACATTTACATCATGTCTACTACTTCAGATTCTTTCATATCAAAGGTACTCAAGTTGTACGACACGAATGTAAACATAAGATTTCCAATCCTCTACAACAAATAAACGTGTGTGATTCTGATAATGCTAATAAGGAATTGTTGTGCTCGAATTCTCAAGAGAAAGAGTTTCATCAGTCACTAATGCTGCCTAATGCAAAGGAAAGTTGCATTGAATGTTTTCGATTACTTCATTCACATCTCAAGGTTCTCTTTGAACAACCTGGATAATTGGGAGGATACATATGTGCATTCGCATCACTCTTTGGTCAAGATGTTCAGACTTTCACAGTCAAAATGATTCTGTATTTGGATCAACTTGAACAACAACTTGACAAAGGAGAACCTTCTGAAGATTGATCCACGGCTGCCTTGTGTGTGATCAACAACCAACTCCAAGTGTTCATTGATTTGCAATTCACTGAGGATTATGATTATGACAGTCAAATGACGAAAAAGTGTTTTGCTAATTACACTGGAATCGAGGTTGACATGTTTAGAGTTACACTACTCCAGCTCATGAGTAATGTTAAGGAGTTCATTAATGAAAGAATATAAAACATGGGGAACGGGACAGAGTCAAATAAGCATGATGATAGCAACAGCTCAGGGACTGATATCACACATGGTGTGGATATTCTTTCTAAGGAACAACAACATACTTATCAAATTAAACCTACTTATGACACATATCTGTTGAAAAAGATTGATATCAATATCACCTCTGATTCAACAAATATGAGTCATAAGGGGGGAGGAATTGATCAGGATGCTGAACATGATGATGCGTCAAGGTCTTTGCTTACGGCTGAGTTTTTCAAATCAAATGATATGGTTGAAAAGGAAGTTTACAATGAACTCTCAAAGAGATTTTTACAGCTTGAAAAACATTGTATTTCACTTGAAATTGCAATGCAACGAAAAGAAAAAGGTTTTCAAACTAACCTACCATGTAAAAATCCAAAACTCCCTGATATATGTGAATTCTTTATGATAAATGATTTGAAAGCTCAGCTAGAAGCCAAAAACTTAACGATCAACAACCTGAAAAAATGTATTACTAAGTTGTGTGAAATGTGTAATGAAGTTAAGGATAAACATGACAATGATGTTATTGCAACAAAAAATGCTGCATTAGAACATAAAGTGGCTGAATTACTTAATGAAAATGAGACTTTGAAAATTCATTGCAAAGAACTGTGTGACTCAATCAAAGAAGCGAAAACTAAGTCTGTAGAGCAGACAACCTCTTTGATTGCCAAAAGTGATGAATTCAAAGCTCAACTTCAGGAAAAGGGTCTTAAAATTGCAGCATTAAAAAACGAGTTAAGAAAATCAACAGGAAATAGTGTGAACACTAAGTTTGCAAAACCATCAATCTTGGGGAAATCAGTTTTACAACCACTTAGAAACCAATCAGTTGTTAGACAACCGACTGCGTTTAGATCTGAATGGTCAAAACTCTTAAAACCACGGTTTGCCTCCCGAGTTGATTCGAAACAAGTTTTGTCAAAACCAGTCACTTCACAATCTAGACCTAATGTAAAGGAATATGCTTTTGCAAAACCCCATCATATGAGTGCTTCTAGTTCCTCTAGGATTATTTCAAAGCGTTTGTCATTTGTAACACCAAAGGAACATGTTAGACATAAAAACAGTGTTCAGAATCACAACCTAGAGGATGCTAAGAAAAACACACATGAAACGACTAGGAATTTGCCTGTTTCTAAGAGTAGTTGTGTATCGATTAAAGCGATTCCCGTAGCAGATCACTCTAAGAATTATAGATATTTTTCTGAATCCAAACACTCTGCTTGCTCAACTTGTCAGAAATGTGTGTTTAATGCAAAACATGATGATTGTATAACAAAATTCCTGAAGGAAGTGAATGCTCGTGATAAAGTTCAATCCTCTAAGACTAGAAATTAGAACAAGCCCGTAGAACCAAAAAGTTATACTCAGAAACCTGGTAGGCAGATTGCTATAGGACAAAAGTTTTCTCTCAACAATTCTTCCATTGTGCATGAGAAACCAAACACTCCTAGATCTTGTCTTAGGTGGATACCGACGGGTAGAATTTTTAAGATTGCTGGTCTTAGATGGATACCTATTAAAAAGATGTTCACTAAGTGCAAAACCAAGGTTGACAATTATACCCCAAATGGTCTAGATGCTGATATCACTAACCCATATAAATGCAAACAAACTCTTAATGTCAGTGCAGGTAGTCTTTACTTAAGTGCAGGTACATCGTTCACTCATATTAAGGAAAGAGTCAAGGTTTGGGTGTCAAAAAGACTGATATCTCATGAATTAGGGGTTCAAGCAATTCAAGCTTGATGAACATCAATGACAATGACGTCTGTTCACCTCAGTTCAGGTCTCGATCTTCATCGAAAATGAAGTCTGTTCACATCAGTTCAGGCCTCGATCTTCAACGACAATGACGTTTGAACACATCAGTTCAAGCCTCGTTCTTCATCGACAATGATGGTTGAACTCTGCAGTTCAAGCCTCGGGCCTCAATGTCAACATAATGGCGTCTGCTGAAAACTCTCCAGGCCCCGTTCCTCAAAGAAAAGAAAGGCATACGATTGACTGCGCCTTATCTTCAGAAGAAGAGAAATCTTCTCGTTTTTGACTATTCTCATCAACAAGCTTCATACTTGTTCCATGCTCGTTCAGTCATCAAGTGGCTCTACTCTCATTAGATTGTATTTTATTCACTCGATCAAAAATGGCAACCTCAAATGCAATTTTTGAGGGGGAGAAGTGTGAACAGTGGATCAACCTCATATGCACTTGTTCAATCAAAAATGACAACTTCATGTGCAATTTTTGAGTGGGAGAAGTGTGAACAGTGGATCGACGTACATTTGATTATCTGTTCACTCACTTGTTGGGCATGTGACTCTATTTGTGACTACGGAGTTGATCAGGTATCACTTATTTGAGATTGAAGTTGACTTTCACAGAGGCGTGATCTTATTATATCTTGAAGTTGGGTTGGTTGGATGCATGACTTTCAATAATAACTTGCTCATGCTTAAGATTTAAGTTGAAGACTTAGTTTATCTAGTTACCAGCAGTCGGAGTAAATGTTTGAAGACCTGGTTAACTATCACTTAAAGGAGTTATGTCGTAATACTCAGTGTCACACGCCGATGACGTTGTGAATAATCATAAGAGGTGGTAATGTCTCATACTTTGGTTGGGTATTGAGTACTTAGAGATTTGCTTGGAGCATAAATTCTCTACACCGTTCTTCCAACATTAGTGCAAGCTTAAGTCATGAGAACGGGGAATTCTACTTCAGTTTCAAGTTTGGTATATCGGGTTTGCCCCATCAGTTATCACTTCAAATAGCCTACTTAAGGGTTGGTAAAGATAGTCAGAAAGAGTTTCGGTAGCGGTTGATTCTCACTTGAGACACTTACACTTGAGCCAATTTTGTTCTTCTCACAAGATTTCAAGTATATGTGCGTAAAATGTGTTACTGATTCTAAGGCATCAAAACTAGCAAGGCGGAAGGAGACATACATTTGAACGCACAACGAGTACACGTGATGAACTTTATACTTCTTCTTAATTGAAGTTATTCCGAGAAGACAAATGACATATCCGCAGAGAAAATCAGTGTTTTAACTCGTGGCTTTTGGTGTATTATTCCAACTACGTGGGGGAAGAGATGTAAGAAATAGTTTTTGATGATTAAAGAGGTACACAATTGTATGATGATTCCTCTGGTTAGTTGGTATCCTACAGAAGGAAATGTGTTCATCCGGGACTTACTTGAATTTTTACGGTACTGTTTTGGTGTTATCATTTCGACTACATCCAGTACTCAGTTGCTTTTGTGGTACTGTCTTTGTGTTATCATTTCGACTACATACGAGATAAATTGCTTACAGTCGGGACTTAGTTTTCTTTGGTGTAACAATTCTCATCTGCAATTTCCTGAAGGGAGAAAAGTGCATTTCCGGGTCTTAAGTGATCTTGATGTTACGTTTTTGACTTCATTAATGGGATTGAGTGTGTACTTCAGGTTTTTGAGCTTCATACAATGAGACTGATTGCATCACTTCAACTACTTGGGGGAAGTGGTCTCTAGATACTTTTGATATGCATTACTTCAGACCTCAGCGGGATGAAATGTGAGAAGAATTTTTCAAGTGTGAGATGATACACTGCTGATCTATTTGATGATCCCCCGAACGGAGAATCACGATGATTATTCTTAAAAAGAGCAGCAATATTTGATGTGGTTGGCTACGGATTCCGCTGTGAACTTGTCTAATGTAAGCTTGAAAGAGAGCTTTGAAACTACTCAAAAAGAAGATAGTAGGTTTGGGGGGAAGCTATCAAAGCTTCACACTGAGAAGGCTCAAGTTCAGACGATTATTCAGGAGCCTCGAAAGCTTTGGTGGTGAAAGTGTAAGAGATGTTGACTACAGACTTCTACAACGTACAGAACGATATCCTTATTTTGGTATTCATGTCAACATCTTTTTAAATTGAATAATATAGTTTGTACATATCTTAAACCAAAATGTAAATAGAAAATTATAAAACCAAAATGTAAATAGAAATATAAAAAACCGAGAAAAACCAAAAAAAAAATCAGAAAAATAGAAAATACCAAAAATAGTTTTTCAAGGCATGTCTTCTGGTATCGATAACATTTACGATCCTAGAAATGTCATTCAATAATGACACGGGTCTTTAAATGAAGTTCGAGCAGAAGTTTAAAAAGTTTTCAAAACATGCCTAAATGGCTTGCTATTACTTCAGATATGCAACCCGGTTTTTCAAAATGAGGAAAGCATGTCGACAAAAAGATGGTTGTTCCTAACAACGGGTGAAGTTCACCTGGGCATGGATTACTTCATATCCGTGCATCCCCAATTTAGTGCACGCTTCAGTGCATTATTTATGGTATAAGAAAAGAAGTCTTCTTCGTATACAAATAATTTTCCTTCTATGATTCTTCTGAAAATTATTTGTGAGACACATGGTGGTAACGTGTTGTTTGAAATTCTTTTAGAGTTGGATTGTTCATAAAATTTGTCACTCAATCAGTGACTACAACTCGTTAACTCGAATACGGGTCATTGATTGAGGGGGAGAATGATTTCAAATTTTATATCATCAAACGGGTTTCTTGGTTATCTCATAATTGTTAGAAAAGGTTTTGTAGTTAATGGGGTAATTAGTTGAAGAGGAACTTACTAAGATTTATCTCAAATGGCCAAATGTGTTAGTTGTTAGAAAGATTAGGACATTATGTGCAATTTGCTTATAGTTTCCTAGTTTTATGTAACTATAAGGTTCATTTGTGTCACTCTGGAATCCTCGTTTAATCTCCTAAATACTTTAAAAACCAAAATCTAAAAGGAGTTAGAAAACCCATTGTGTTTGATGTTCTTCAATACTCCACTGGCATTTGTATGATCTGATTGAATGAGTTTCAAATGTTGATTGACTTTTGTTAGTCGATAGAAGCTTAATTGTTGTTGATCTAGTGCACGTGCACTCAGGATATGCTTAGGTATGTAGCTATCATGTTAGAATCTTGTCCCTAAGATCCTGAGTTGAATGTTGAAATATGAATAAATTGCCATGATCATAATTGCTGATTGCTCTTCATACTAGATAGCGGTTTGATGTATTTCCTGACTGTGGTTTAATTATGAAATGAATATGGTATTATGAGTAGGCAAGCTGCTACGTGGTAGCTGTTAATGAAGAGTGAATCTGTATGTATGTATATCTGTGTTGATATTCTTATGCAGGTTCCATGGCCAATATGAATGTGCCTGCTCCCGCTCTAACCATTTGATCAGATGTTCAAACTCTATTGACTGGCTCTGAATTCACCACAACAACAACATTAGCAACAACAACAAAAACACTGTCATAACCACCACCACCTTCATTTCAACAAAGCATTACTTATTATGGTCTTACCAAGTGGGGATCTACAATATTTGGGAAATTTTTGTTGGTGGATGGATAATTGATGTTGACTACTGACTTTCTCAGAGAAACGGATGATCACATCGTCTGTGCAAAAGGTCAATGTCATATGTGTCATTATAGTTATCATGTACATCATGAGTAGTGAATAAACATTTGTTGTTATGTGTCAGTGTATGATTGTTTTAATTCAAAATCTTTCAAACCTATCATACCTGACACTAACATTCTCCCTCATAGATTTAGGGGGAGCATCGTAATGTTCCATTATCAGCATATATTGAATCTGACCACATTTTCTCCCAAATTATCTAAACATATTTAAATCAATTGGGATCCCAAATCTCAAAAAGTTTTAATTTTTTTATCGGGTGAGAGAATGTGATTTAAATATGAAAATCTGATAAAAATGTGATCTTTTGGACTCAAGTGTAGGCTCTCCCATATGTGCTAAACTCATTCGTATATCGATGCACATATTGAGGGGGAGCAAATGATTTATGATGGCAATTGTGAAAGTATACCAAAGACCGACCATTTTATTTAATGCACTGGAGGTATAAGGATGGTGAGGTTAGGTATAAGTTCCCATGATCCAGCCAGAACCGGAGGGATCTTCCCAGGGACAATCCTCTAGTTAGAATAGAAGTCCTTAGGAATGATGAAAAAAGGAGAAAAGTGAGAATAAAGGGAAGATTGCCGACTGAGATGGAACTGGTACTGGAACAAACCCAACAAGGTACTATTGATGAAGTCTCGGTAAGCGCTGAAGGGGTTGATGAATGAAAAAGAAACGTAAAGATAAAGGGTGAAAAGAAAGAAGCCCTCTTTACACTTTAGGCAGAAACCAGGTCAATACATATGCTGTCAGAATAACTTAGTTGATTGCTGACATTGAAGACAAGTATCATGGACACAGTGATACACTGCACAACCCTCCCTAGCCACTCAAGGTCAATCAAAGGACTCTTGTTTCATTTGTCACAGAGATCAATACATTTCTATCTTCTCTCTCACTCCGAGTTAGATGATATTGAAAAGGTGGCAGTCCTCTCCAGCCTCCGATCACTAAATCAAAATGCACTATTGAGTCTAGAGCCAAGATATCATCCCTAAATCTCATTAGGACACATTTCCAATATGCTTGCTGTTTTATACACCGTGAAAAGTAAGAAAACATATATTAAGAGTCCTACGCATTATCCTTGTGGTATTGCCAGAACATCTGAGTGATACGTAAAGTATTCATAATGAAGATGGAAATCCTTCTAGAGCCAACATCAAAAAAGCTCTTGGTGGGTGACATGTGAGATCCTTCATGGATCAAACTAGTGACAACTGGAAAGAAACGATGGGGCGATTCACATTTGAATCAAACTTGTTCCAGGAAATGGATTGACGGATGCTTTTGGAAAACCTTTCAATGTGCTCACCAACTGAGTTTCGAGTACATTGATTGTGTAAATTTTCAAACAAAAGTGTTTATAACAGAAATGTGATTCAATTTATAAAACCCTCGTCGTGCTGCATAAAATGTTTATCTAGTGACACGCGAGTGATTTTTCTAATCATATGGTGAAAAGGAATTATAAACTTGAGTCTGGTCCTTCAGGCCTTAGGCACCTCTTCTTGAACTTGTAGTGTAGTAACGTGAATCTCTGCCATGATTACTGCGCATCTTTCCATCCGCAAATCTACTTCTGCTATCAATTCATCTTAGTACAACTAAAATGAATAGAGAAGCAAGACTGCGTGTCTTCGACAGGTTTTCTAGCCCAGTTCAAAATTCGTCAATTCGATATCATTTTTCCTTCTATGTTCGCAACCATGTTTGTCTTGCAAGTAATGTTTTCCAGGCTTTAAGGTAAACACCGCTGCTGTAGACTCCAGGTTGTGTGTTGAACAGTTCGTCTCCTACGGTCTGGTTGTCTTGATGCCTGAACTGAAATCTCCACGTGCTGCATGAGCTATAATCGAGTCCCATCTCAGTTTCTCTCTTCTTCTTATATGCTTCTTCCACGGTAACGCCTGTCGCGAACATCTTCTACTACTCTTCTACAAGGTTTCTAACTCCGATAACGGTCTTCAATCTAGGTCCTTTATGTGGGAAACTCTGTCTTCACAGGATACATGGTAGTGTTGTATATTACAATCTTTGAATGCCAATCAAATTTTCTCTTCCAGAACAAAGGGTCATTCTAACTTAGTACATAAATAATCTCCATGTTCCCCTTTCGTCTCTGAACACAACACAATGTCATACTATGACAATTTATCCAAACATTCACGAAAACATAATTTCATCAAATGCATAAGAGTAGTTGACATATTAGCCAATACAATTGGCATCATTAAAGCTCATAATGATTATAAAGAGTACGAAAGTAGCTTCAGGAATCATCTTAGGGAAAACTTTACATACACTTCACGTCACTTTCCTTCTCCTTCACGAATAAAACTGAAATACTTCACAGAGTTTACTCTTGATTAGTTAACCCCCTTCTTAGAAGTTCTTGTGGATGTTTCTTCAGTCCTTCAAAGCCAAAAAGTGGCCATCTAATACGGAGTTTCAAAGGTAGGCCAAATCAATCGTTGATACGCGGAAAATGGATAACGATTACGGATAGTGATACAGTTAAGTTCACGATAGTCGATACACCGTCGCATACTTCTCTCCTTCTTCTTCATAAGCCAACAGGAGCATCCCAAGAGAAACACTAGGGTGAACAAAATCATATTCCATCTGCTCCTTCAACTTCGATGGCACAATGGTTTCGTCAACTGAGATCAGTTCAATGCCAACTCTAGTTCCCAAGCTGGAGGGAATACAAAGAGGTTCATCAGAGAACATCGGAAAATTTTCGTACAACAAAATACTTCCAATGCCAGAGCTTCCAAGGGTGGATACTAATACGTGTTAGGAGAAACTTGACAGTCAAATGAGATCGGAGTCTGCACTTCCATGGCAAACATTAATCTTAACAGATTTAAGTGGTTGAGAGCCATCAAAACAAAGTAGGATGAAGTAGATTGCTAAAGGTCACATATCAGATACGGTAGTTTATGGTAACTTTATGAGGAGTCAGCCAATCCATAACTAAAAGACCTCAAAATCAAATATATCAAAAGTAAACGGATTCGTAGAACGAATACGGTCGTCAAGCCAGACGGATTGTTCATATATCAAGGTTAAGTACATGGTTCATCATAGTGTTGAGATAGATAAGCAAACAGTTCAAGGTGTTGGAATTCTGTTTAGCTTCTTAGCATAAGTGGCAGGTAGGGTGTGTATCATCGGTAATGCGAACATCATATAACTGTCAAAAGTGAGATGTATGGAGTATCAGTTATCAGCATCATCATGCTCAGTTAACAAATCCATACTGAGATAGTATTTACATCACATACTTCCAAAGGGACTGGTTGGCAGACAAGGTTCATCATTCAAAGGGAAGGAACAAACTTTCTTTATCTGTGGTTAATAATTACCAGAGTTCTCATTGGAGTAGTAATGGATTATGCAGAGTTAAGTAGTATCAGATGATACATTTATATCCAGCATAAGTAATGAATTCACAGAATGTGTCAATCACATTATGGTTGAATGACCTTCGGGATGGTCGGAAAGGTATCAAACTGTTTATCAAACAGATCGGAATTGGAGATCAAAATCAAAAGGTGAAACTTAAATGGTGTAAGGTATCCATGTAGTTCCCGAGGTATTCCAAACTTACTTGGTTACTAAGCTTAGGTTGCAAAACTTTCTAACTTCTGAAAAAAATGTTCTTATAAGGCATAGCTAAAGGCAGAGGCATGAATTAGAGTGATGCGAAAGCAATGCTACTTACATAGATGTCCTAGTCTACCCATTCCTCACCGGTAATTAATTAGGTTTTTATGGGGATATCTTAAAGCAATTTCTCAAAGGTTGTCTAATGAGCGCCTACAGTGGAAACTTAAGGGTCCAAACTTCACAGGTCAAGGTTTAATGTACTACAAGTCGCAGCCTTATCTCTGATACCATAATTGTAACACCCCGGACTACGCATGCGCTTACACGTGAATTTGGCGTGTATATTATCGAACAACAAAATAAACAAATCAAATAAGTATGTTAACGTTTAGGTTTAGTTATCATGAAATTCATATTAGTATTCATGTTAGGTGTGTCGAATGGATAAAAAAAACAAGAGTGTGGTGATGATACCTGCTGTTAACGTATGAGACGAAAAGAGAAATAGAACAGGAACAAGACACGATCACAACCCACGGATCAGTACCCACAGCAACCCTTCGAAGCCTTGATCTTGAGAGAGGAGAATGGCAGCACTTGTGTGTGTTTTATTAGTCGAATGAATGGGAGAGAAAACAGGAAACGTGTAGTACTAATAGGGAAATAGGGAGCGTATTTTTGGTCAGTAAGGAAAGTTATAATATTGTGTTTTGATTGGCGTGAATTATGGCTACATTTATGGAATTGTATATTGTACATGGCCAAGAAAACATGTAATAATTTTGTAGATAGTTAGGAAAGTTTAAATTTATAATAAACTTGTATTTAGGCATAATACTTAGGTTAACTTTATTTAATATACTAACATAACATAGCATATAGTTTTAGGTGTCTAATTAATTATTACAAAAAGCTTGGGTGAAAGTTCAAATTAGTTACGAAAAATGGATATCCGAATTTTAGGGTTTTACAATAATAACTTAAAAATATTAATTTACAATTACTATGTTATTTAATATTTTTGAGGATAAAAAGGAAAGTATTAAATGAAACAAAAATAGAAATATATACGAATTAGTAAACGTTTCGAGGGCACGCGAATCAGGAAATTCCACATAGAGAAATATTGATATTTATATGGAATTATTGTCAAGTTACGGATTAGTTGACATTAATATACTCGACCAGCATAGTTAACGGACTTATTGGGTTGACAAGCCGAATAAGGGCCCGATAAGTATGTTGGAGGATTTATTAGTATGCGACCTATCCTTTTGACTACCATTATTGTGATTAGTTTTTGAATTAATAAGCAAGTCTAAGGAATTGTTAGACTTACCGGGTGACGAATTCGATAAGGAACCAACAATTCGCCCGGACACTTTATTAAGCTTTAAAATTTAATCAATTGACCTTGACCTTGTTTTGATGAATAGTTAGTAGTAGAATAAACTTAGGAATTTGTAACAACTCGGTGTGTTTGTTATTGTTGATTTTTGTGAGTCGTTTACGTTTTGGTCATTTGTTTTAGCGTGTGTACACTTGAGTCAATGTTGTGACACCACTACACACACGATGATTCCAAACACTAGTAAATGGATTTAATAAGAAGATTTTAGAATCGAAAATGGGATATACTTTGGAATAGTTAAATTTTGTAAATTTGTACACTTTTGGAATAGATGTTAAGACAAGTTTATATTATTAGGTCGTGCCGAGTCCATAGTGCCGTGAAGTATTAGTTGTTGTTGTGCCTTACTACTGTCGACTTATGTATTGTGCTTTGCTTGATCGAGGTGAGTTTCATAGCCCCACTTTTACTTTAATAATGCTTTTGTTAAATATGGGGTGAGAGAACATGTGAAACTGTTTTGAATGAACCAATTGTTATGTTATGTTTTGATAGGGTAGCTATATTAACTGGCTGATGTTATGTGTTGTATGTGCTGCAATTGTGCGAGAATATTTGTATGTGCTGCAATTGTGCGAGAATATATTAGTATGTGTTGTAGTTAGTACGGGACTATAGTGTGCACCTATAGGTATTCTTGTAGTGATTTGGACACACTTAGGTGTGGGTATGAATTGTTGGTTAGTTGACGTGACTTAGCCTAATATAGCAAACTCGTTATTACTTGGTCCACCGTTACTGTTTGTGAAAACCTATGACCTCACCAGCGTTAGCTGACTTTTAGCATGTTTCCTCAGGTAATTAGAGTTGTTGTTTGGATATGTTTCTGTAAAACCCTAAATTTTAAATATCTAAATTTACGTCTAATTTTGAATTTTTCCCTAAGGGTGGTAATAAATTAAATTGGACCCTAAACTATATGTTATGTATTCTATTGATAAATTGTATCCTTCTTATCTAAATAAAACAAATGTTGCATATAAAAAAAAATAATAATAACCTTCCTAAATTGCATTACACTACCACACGTGTGAAACATCCGAAATTATGTATTGAAATCCCACAAAAAAATCGGTGCAATATTCATCTCATAACCGACCTCATTAACACCCCATTAAACACAAAATTTTTCCACATTTAAACCTTACCAAAATTTCACTCACGCTCCTCCTTATGCTTTGACTAAAACATGCCTCCTTCTCTCTCACACTTAGCATGCGACACAAGAGACAGAAACACACAAGTTTTGGTTATTCCTCTCAATAACCTAGACGCCTATCATTCTTTTTCCAAGACTAAGATGTGGGGCTGCTGTGGTGTTTGCATTCGAGGTGATCAATATCCATGGAGGCTCATTGTTGTGCTGTGGTTATTATTGGTTTGGGGTTGGTCTTGGGTTCTCGTATCCTGGTTATTCATTTAATCGTCCTTGAGGTACTCCTCTCATTTCATCCTTGTGTTCACGTTCGATATATGAACGGGTATATACGTTAGAACATATAAACTAATCATGGTTGTGTTAAACATAGTATACGAATTGATGTATAAGTATGTGAAGAACATATAAAAGCCACAAGAATGATAAGTATACGTTCGAAATGGACGCGTAAATATACGAAAATGTTCTGGTCGCAAGATAAAATGAACATTGAATACTACACATGTCGTTTATTTTTGGTCATCTAAATGATGCTTTGATCTTTAATATACAACTAAGAGCTGGATATAAACTTTGAGTAAATAAAACGTGGGGTGTATGCATTCAGTTGTGTGGGTAAAGGTTTCAATATGTGGGAGTTTATGTAATCTGTTGGAAGGTAGTTCGTATGATGGTGTGTGGTATAAAACAAGGGTATTGGTGTGTGTTGTGTGTCGAATACATGGGCTGAAAATGGTATTGTTAGTGTGTGTCATATAAAGCTTGAATATGTGTGATTACGAGTCGGTATAAGATAGAACGAGGAAGTGGTAGTATGGGGTCTCGTATGCATGAAAAACGTAAACCGAATCGTAACCGTTTAGTTCCGTCATTGTGTCAGCATGGGGCTGTGTACTGGTGTGGGTGAGTAGTCCGCATGCTTCGTCTTAGGGTGGTCGTGTAGGCTGTGTCAACATGGAAATTCTTATGATCTTATGGGAATGCTTTGACAATGGGATTGGCTCTTTTATGCTGCTAACGTAGGGGGGAAAATTGGTTTGGTGCCCTATGTGTGATTCTTATGCATGTGCTTGAATAAAGGTTTAAATGTTGTGTGGGCAGGTTCATGTAACAGTTAAGGGAATTAAGTGCTGGGAAATTGTTTTTGTCTCGTTAAATAAGGGTCGAGTATAGATTGGAAATTTTTTAAAAGTATCGGCTAGGATTTTGTTATCAAATAATGTGTCTTGTAGGTTTTGTGAAAGGATTAGTGTGTCTCGGAAATTGTATGAGATAACAGGTGGGTGTGTTGGGAGTGGGTGTATGTTTTTGACGAGGCATGTGTATGTGTGTATTCGAGATGTGCAACGTGTGTGTAATTCGGATTGTTCGAGATGTCATGAACGAGTTTATATGTACCTTACTAATAAAACAAGTCAACTAAATCCTAAATTGGTTGTCATAAAAATTAAGTTACGATATAAACCCTAGACTTTGATAAGTTACACATTCAACCCTGAACTTTCATAAATAACAGTTTAGATCCTAAACTATTAAAGTCGTCATACCAACCCTAAACTATAATATCAATCATATGAATTCTTAAAGTTTATTTAATTGACATTTTTAACCCTAAACGTTATTAAGTCGGGAAACCTGCTAAATTAGAAAGTTACTTAAAATGGGTAAACTACTTAAAGAGGGAACTTACTATTTTTGGTAAGCTGCTATAAAAAAAAAGAAAGATACTAAAAATGGAAAGCCGACTAAAATAAGTAATCTGATTTAAATGAAATGTAAATAATAAGACAATCATGTATTCGTGTAGATTTGCTGAAGAAGGAGTTTGATTACGATCTTTATGTTTCTGTTATGTTTGCACTTGCGGTCTAAGGTACAGATATTCTGCCCTTTTTAATAAGGAGCCTTCGGTCTCATTTTGATTCGTATTAAGGTTTCCCTATACCATTGCTATGTTCCCTACACTTGATGTGACCCTTTTGATTTGTGAACCTTCGATATGATCCTTTTGATTTGTGAACCTTTGCTATGAACCTTTGATATGAACCCTTTGCTATGAACCTTTGAATATTGGACTTTGATTATGATTCGATGACTTGGACCATGTGAACCATTACTTTGATGTGAACCTTTGACTCTTCAGTTTGATACCCGAGCCAAATGTGTTTCCTAGCCATGAAGGTAACATGGCCATGTCTTTGATGCACCACTGACATGACTCGTGTGTGGTTCGAGTGATTAGCCACACCGTCCCCATTGTGATTGTGATATGCGCGCTTTATATTTATTATGGCCAATGTGATTTGTGTGGGGGGCGTATGGATGCATCCTAGATTTGTATTGTGATTGTGATATTGTGATATGTGATATGTGGTGACTGATGATGGGTGCAATCCACGTCTTTCACAAAATGTGGGAGCTGATCACTCCATTGGATACATGAGGACACCCCTCATATTATCTAGTTACTAAGAGGTATCCCCTCTAGATTATGCAGGCGTATGTGATGTGATATATGTGGGCTCGTGGTGGATGACTGTCCTAAACCTTTACTCTTTATACATTTACTTATATCTTATTCATCATGCTACTTCTTTTCATTTCTGTTTACTTTCGTTTCCGTTTATTATATATCTGTTCACTGGGCTTTTTAAGCTCAGCCGCACGTTTCGTTTCGTGTGCGGCAGGTTTTAGTTGGAAGGTGGGTATGAGTGAAGAGACTGTTGGACTTAGAAGACCTTGATAGTTATTTCTGATGTAGAAGTCATTAGAAGGATTGCATTGCAGACTTAGTATTTAGCTTTTGTTTCCTTGTAACCTTGTAATTTCAGTATTTCATTTGTAAACTTTGAGATTTATTGTATTACTGTAAATGTATGCTTTGTTTTGATCTGATATGAAACCATTTTTGTGATATCTTTACCCTTGTCGGGTTGGGGTGTTACAATTATGGTATCAGAGCCAGGTTGCGACTCGTAATACGTTTACCCTTGGCCTGTGTAAGTTTGGACCATTAAGTTTCCACTGTAGGCGCTCATAAGACAACCCTAGAGATATTGCTTTAGGATTTTCCCCAAAGGAACATAAGTATGACCGGTGAGGAATGGGTAGACTAGGACATCTATGTAAGTAGCATTGCTTCCGCATTACTCTGATTCGTTCCTTTGCCTTTAGCTAAGCCTTATAAGAACATTTGTTTCAGAAGCTAGAAGTTTTGCAACCTAAGTTTAGTAACCAAGTAAGTCTGAAATTTCTCGAGAACTACATGGATACCTTGCACCATTTAAGTTTCACTTCTTGATTTTGATCCCCAATTCCGATCTGTTTGATAAACAGTTTGATGTTTTTTCGACCATCCCGAAGGTCATCCGACTATAATGTGTTTGACACATTCTACGAATTCTTTACATATGCTGGATATAAAGGTATCATCTGATACTACTCAGTCCTGCAAAATCCATTACTACTCCAATGAGAACTCTGGTGATTACTAACTACGGATATAGGAAGTTTTACTTCCCGCCCTTTGAATGATGAATCTTGCCTGGCAACCAGTTCCTTTGGAAGAATATGATGTAAATACTATCTCAGTACAGAATTGTTAACTGAGCATGATAATGCTGATAACTAATATTCCATACATCTCACTTTTGACGGTTATACGATGCTCGTATTACCAATGATATACACCCTACCTGCCACTTAGGCTAAAAGCTAAACAAAATTCCAACACCTTGAACTGTTCGCTTGTCTATCTCAACACTTTGATGAACCGGGTACTTGAATCTGATATATGAACTATCCGTATGTTTTGACAACCGCATTCGTTCTACGAATCCGTTTACTCTTGATGTAATCGATTTTGAGGTCTTTTGGTTATGGATTGGATGGCTTTTCGTAAAGTTACCATAGACTACCGTATCTGAAATGTGACCTTTAACAATCTGCTTCACCCTACTTTGTTATGATGACTCCCAACCGCTTGAATCTGTTAAGATTAATGTTGCTATGGAAGCACATACTCCGATCTCATTTTATTGTCGAAGTTCTCCTGACACCTATTAGTGTCCACCTTTAGAAAGGTCTGGCACTGGAAGTATTTTGTTGTACAAAAATTTTTCGATGTTCTTTGATGAACCTCTTGGGATCCCCTCCCGCTTGGGAAGTAGTGTTGACACCAAATTGATCTCAGTTGACGAAACCATGATGCCATAGAAGTTAAGAGATTAAAGGAACTGATGAAATATGATTTTCTTTCCCTCGTGTTTATCCTGGATTTTCCTGTTGGCTCATGAAGAAGAAAGAGAGAAGTATGCGGCGACGTATCGACCTATCGTGAACTTAACCATATCACTATCCGAAATCATTATCCATTTCTGCGTATCAATGATCGATTTGGTCTATCTTTGTAAACTCCGTATCAGATGGCCTCATTTAAGTTTGAAGGACTGAAGAAGCAACCAAAAAAACTTCTGAGAAGGAAGTCGACTAACTGAGAGTAACCCCGCGAAGCAGTTCAGTTTTATTCGTGAAGAGGAAGATTGGTGACGTGAAATAGATACGAAATTTCCCTAAAACGATTCCTGAAGCTATTTTCGTACTCGTTGTGATCATTATGAGTTTTAAAGGATGCCAATTGTATTGGCTAATAGAATCATGTTTTCGCGAGTATTTGGACAAATGTCATAGTATGACAATGTGTTTGTGCTCAGAGACGAACGAGGAACATGTAGATCATCTTGTATTAAGTAGAATGACCCTTTGTTCTGGAAGAGTAGATTTGATTGGCGTCCAGAGATTGTAACAGACAACACTACCAGGTATCTTGTGATGACAGCAGTTTGAGTTGGCGAATTTCAAACCGTGCTAGAAGACCTGTCAAAGACACGCAGTCTTGCTTCTCTATTCATTTTAGTTGTACTAAGATGAATCGAGAGCAGAAGCGGACTCGCGAATGGAAGAATGCACAGTGATCGTGTCAGAGATTCGCGTTACCACACCACAGTGTCCAGAAGAGGTGCCTAAGGCTTGAGGGACCAGACTCAAGTTTATGATTCCTTTCCACCCTATGATCATATGGACAGACGTAGACAGACTACTTGGAATTGGAAGAGATTTGAAATCATGTATTTGAATAGATGAATTTTGAAGCAAATGTTTGTGTTTGGAGGATTTAATTCTGTGAAGGATGAAGCTATCGATGACATGATGGTTTTGGTAGGAGAAGTTTGATGAATTGTGGGAGACCTGACGCTTTCGACGACCTGCTTCATTTGATGCTTACTAAGTTCCGTTGCGTTATTGTACGTTTTGTTTCTCTGATTTTGAATCCGTAATGACGTTGATTTGGACAAACCCTAGGGGATAGAAGGACTGTTAGGTGGTTAAGATAAGTTGCTATTCCACGACTTGAGATAGAGTATGGTCATCATGAGAGCATATTTATATGATGTCAGTACTATGACGTCTGGCCAACGTGATAATACTTACCTCATATAACGTGCACTCGTTGTGGGCATAGGATATTCAAGGAGTGCCTTAGAAGCCTTAGAATTTCTGAAAGCTGTTTGAGAATTTTTGCGTTAGTAAGAGTTAGGTTCATTCTACCTATACGCGTATGCTGCCTTCACCGTTATACGATTTGATACGTTTGGATTCTCGACACGCGTTTGCTGACCTCTGTACTTCCGATAACGGTCTTAGGTTCTGTTGTAGAGCTTCCTACCGCTTAGCGTTATCTAACAATATGTTATCTGCCAGTATGGATTCGATCTTTTCCTTAAAGGAGTACACCTATGTTGTGCTATATGTACAATTCACACTCGTAATGTGTTCAGTTATGACCTGCTATGAGTTAAGATATGAGATTTCGAATTCTGAGGGAAAACAACTCTGTCGGTTGACAAGGATACTTTTGAAAGGTTATACTGACGACGAGACTACTTGATGGTCTGAAGAGTTAAGCGTTTATGTCACTCTCATAACTTATGTAATTAGATACAATCTCATCTGTTGTGTCTATTTCAATTCCACGGACGATATATCCGTCAAATTCTACGTTTCCTTGTATCCCTTCTGAGGAGATACGATTATCATCTGTCACGTTTGGATATTATCCTTTCGATGCAGATTCAGTATGGTATGTCTTTTCTGAGGAACCGAAGCTACTTTTGGAGCGACAAGATCGAGTCATGAGAAACTAGTCAATTCACATTTTCGTTCACGGACCGCCATGTTTTCCGTTTCGTTTCGCTTCAATTTTCGAGGACGAAAATTTTATTTAGAGGGGAAGAGTTGTAAAACCCTAAATTTTAAATATCTAAATTTACGTCTAATTTTGAATTTTTCCCTAAGGGTGGTAATAAATTAAATTGGATCCTAAACTATATGTTATGTATTCTATTGATAAATTGTATCCTTCTTATCTAAATAAAACAAATGTTGCATATAAAAAAAAATAATAATAACCTTCCTAAATTGCATTACACTACCACACGTGTGAAACATCCGAAATTATGTATTGAAATCCCACAAAAAAATCGGTGCAATATTCATCTCATAACCGACCTCATTAACACCCCATTAAACACAAAATTTTTCCACATTTAAACCTTACCAAAATTTCACTCACGCTCCTCCTTATGCTTTGACTAAAACATGCCTCCTTCTCTCTCACACTTAGCATGCGACACAAGAGACAGAAACACACAAGTTTTGGTTATTCCTCTCAATAACCTAGACGCCTATCATTCTTTTTCCAAGACTAAGATGTGGGGCTGCTGTGGTGTTTGCATTCGAGGTGATCAATATCCATGGAGGCTCGTTGTTGTGCTGTGGTTATTATTGGTTTGGGGTTGGTCTTGGGTTCTCGTATCCTGGTTATTCATTTAATCGTCCTTGAGGTACTCCTCTCATTTCATCCTTGTGTTCACGTTCGATATATGAACGGGTATATACGTTAGAACATGTAAACTAATCATGGTTGTGTTAAACATAGTATACGAATTGATGTATAAGTATGTGAAGAACATATAAAAGCCGCAAGAATGATAAGTATACGTTCGAAATGGACGCGTAAATATACGAAAATGTTCTGGTCGCAAGATAAAATGAACATTGAATACTACACATGTCATTTATTTTTGGTCATCTAAATGATGCTTTGATCTTTAATATACAACTAAGAGCTGGATATAAACTTTGAGTAAATAAAACGTGGGGTGTATGCATTCAGTTGTGTGGGTAAAGGTTTCAATATGTGGGAGTTTATGTAATCTGTTGGAAGGTAGTTCGTATGATGGTGTGTGGTATAAAACAAGGGTATTGGTGTGTGTTGTGTGTCGAATACATGGGCTGAAAATGGTATTGTTAGTGTGTGTCATATAAAGCTTGAATATGTGTGATTACGAGTCGGTATAAGATAGAACGAGGAAGTGGTAGTATGGGGTCTCGTATGCATGAAAAACGTAAACCGAATCTTAACCGTTTAGTTCCGTCATTGTGTCAGCATGGGGCTGTGTACTGGTGTGGGTGAGTAGTCCGCATGCTTCGTCTTAGGGTGGTCGTGTAGGCTGTGTCAACATGGAAATTCTTATGATCTTATGGGAATGCTTTGACAATGGGATTGGCTCTTTTATGCTGCTAACGTAGGGGGGAAAATTGGTTTGGTGCCCTATGTGTGATTCTTATGCATGTGCTTGAATAAAGGTTTAAATGTTGTGTGGGCAGGTTCATGTAACAGTTAAGGGAATTAAGTGCTGGGAAATTGTTTTTGTCTCGTTAAATAAGGGTCGAGTATAGATTGGAAATTTTTTAAAAGTATCGGCTAGGATTTTGTTATCAAATAATGTGTCTTGTAGGTTTTGTGAAAGGATTAGTGTGTCTCGGAAATTGTATGAGATAACAGGTGGGTGTGTCGGGAGTGGGTGTATGTTTTTGACGAGGCATGTGTATGTGTGTATTCGAGATGTGCAACGTGTGTGTAATTCGGATTGTTCGAGATGTCATGAACGAGTTTATATGTACCTTACTAATAAAACAAGTCAACTAAATCCTAAATTGGTTGTCATAAAAATTAAGTTACGATATAAACCCTAGACTTTGATAAGTTACACATTCAACCCTGAACTTTCATAAATAACAGCTTAAATCCTAAACTATTAAAGTCGTCATACCAACCCTAAACTATAATATCAATCATATGAATTCTTAAAGTTTATTTAATTGACATTTTTAACCCTAAACGTTATTAAGTCGGGAAACCTGCTAAAATTAGAAAGTTACTTAAAATGGGTAAACTACTTAAAGAGGGAACTTACTATTTTTGGAAAGCTGCTATAAAAAAAAAAAGAAAGATACTAAAAATGGAAAGCCGACTAAAATAAGTAATCTGATTTAAATGAAATGTAAATAATAAGACGATCATGTATTCGTGTAGATTCGCTGAAGAAGGAGTTTGATTACGATCTTTATGTTTCTGTTATGTTTGCACTTGCGGTCTAAGGTACAGATATTCTGCCCTTTTTAATAAGGAGCCTTCGGTCTCATTTTGATTCGTATTAGGGTTTCCCTATACCATTTCTATGTTCCCTACACTTGATGTGACCCTTTTGATTTGTGAACCTTCGATATGATCCTTTTGATTTGTGAACCTTTGCTATGAACCTTTGATATGAACCCTTTGCTATGAACCTTTGAATATTGGACTTTGATTATGATTCGATGACTTGGACCATGTGAACCTTTGCTTTGATGTGAACCTTTGACTCTTCAGTTTGATACCCGAGCCAAATGTGTTTCCTAGCCATGAAGGTAACATGGCCTGGTCTTTGATGCACCACTGACATGACTCGTGTGTGGTTCGAGTGATTAGCCACACCGTCCCCATTGTGATTGTGATATGCGCGCTTTATATTTATTATGGCCAATGTGATTTGTGTGGGGGGCGTATGGATGCATCCTAGATTTGTATTGTGATTGTGATATTGTGATATGTGATATGTGGTGACTGATGATGGGTGCAATCCACGTCTTTCACAAAATGTGGGAGCTGATCACTCCGTTGGATACATGAGGACACCCCTCATATTATCTGGTTACTAAGAGGTATCCCCTCTAGATTATGCAGGCGTATGTGATGTGATATATGTGGGCTCGTGGTGGATGACTGTCCTAAACCTTTACTCTTTATACATTTACTTATATCTTATTCATCATGCTACTTCTTTTCATTTCTGTTTACTTTCGTTTCCGTTTATTATATATCTGTTCACTAGGCTTTTTAAGCTCAGCCGCACGTTTCGTTTCGTGTGCGGCAGGTTTTAGTTGGAAGGTGGGTATGAGTGAAGAGACTGTTGGACTTAGAAGACCTTGATAGTTATTTCTGAAGTAGAAGTCATTAGAAGGATTGCATTGCAGACTTAGTATTTAGCTTTTGTTTCCTTGTAACCTTGTAATTTCAGTATTTCATTTGTAACCTTTGAGATTTATTGTATTAATGTAAATGTATACTTTGTTTTGATCTGATATGAAACCATTTTTGTGATATCTTTACCCTTGTCGGGTTGGGGTGTTACAGTTTCTGTCTGGAAGCTTGGTAGAAGGGCATGGTTGAAGGATTAATTGGAAACTCTGATAAACTGTTGGGACCTATCTTTTATTTTATTTTCTGCTTAGTTTCATACTTTTTCGAATAAATGTAACTATAAAATCTTGGATTTAATGTTTTATTTAAACGGATAATGTTATTGCATTTTCTTGTACTTGTGTTGTGTACCAATCCACGTACCACCCCGAAGCTTTGATAAGTCTTCCGCTGTACCAAATTTTATGGGTTTTACTGATTGGTATCAGAGCTCAAGTTATAGAGAACTGGGTACTTATCAAGAATCTAGACTATAACTACTTTTCAAAAATTTATCCCAAGAACAACGCGTGCCTGCCTGCCAAGCCGAAGCCTCTAGTAATGACATGATAAGTTGATGAACTATGTGATGTGAGGTTGTAACATTTGAGAACTAGAATGAGAGTTATGCTATATTTGACCTGAGGATACGCTTAGAATTTTGCGGTATTTTACTTGAGAACATGTTTAGAATCATGCGGTAATTGTTTTGGGTAATATATATTTGGAATGAGGCGTTATTTAATTTGGAAATATGTTTGGAATAATTGGAACCTGTTATTACTGTCTTGGAAGATTTTTTGTTATGTTGGAGTTACGGGTCGATCCAACGTTAATAGACCCGACCGACACAATTATCGGACTCCTTGGATTAACGAATCCAATAAGAGCCTGATAAGTATGTTGGAGTGAATTATTAGCGTATGAATCCCATCGTTTAACTCTGAGTTTTGGACATTTGTGCTATCCTTCCGAAATGCCGATCTTATACTCATCTGGAAACCCGCCTTAAAACCGTTACCCTCGGGACATATTCCTAGCATGTCCCACTCCCCCATTTGCATCCCGAAGAGACATGAGGTCTAGTGGACCTAGAAGTTACCGCGAGAGCGACTGCGTAAAGGGCGTAACTAGAGAAATTTTTTTATCTATTGCGTATTCGAGATCGAGGAATTCCCAGCCAGAAACTTTAGCCCCTATTTTCTCCTGTAATCATCTGCGTTGATTTTCTGTGAATTATGCCAAAATTTTTGAACCCTACACTGAAGGTTGGTGTCTTAGTAAACTCGAACCTTTAGGTATTGTATTGAGCTGGAGTTCTTACTGTGATGCGAAGTAGTATGCCTGTTATGACAAGCTGGTGATTAGTCCAATGATTCGTCTATGATGATCAGATTCTCGCGTGATGTGCCCACATGATTCGAACCTTACTACTTTCTTATATTTGTGTTTCAGATCAATGGCTTCAAAATGAAACCTAGCTAGGACCACACGAGCCCTACCTGCTACTGCTATAGGAGCAGGTCATCGTGGTCAATCCCTTGGTCCCCCAGTCCAATCTACCGACAATTGGACCACCGAAAATCAATCCCAACCTACTGTTACTGATCTTCATACGTTTACCTCTCAACTCGTACGATTAGCCGAACAAATAGTGAATACAAAACACTCAGACACCCCGACCTCAAGTCCAGCAGGCAATGATAGCAAAGATTGCAGCTGTGCCTTCGGAGAGTTCATGAAGCTTGTGACGGTAAACTTTGACGGCATTGGAGGAGCTTCCGTCGCGACACACTGGCTGGAAGGGTTGGAAGTTGCCTTTGGGAGATGCCGCTGTGAGGAAAGCTGCAGGGTAGACTTCGCCACCTCCATATTGCAGGGTGATGCGTGGGCCTGGTGGATTAGCTACCTCAGGGAATTAGGAGCTGATAGAGCTTACGGCATGACTTGGAGAGAATTCAATGAAATAATACTAGAGTGGTATGGCTCGGGGGTTGAGGACAAGAGGCTGGAAGCTGAACTCTGGGGCCATTAGGTGAAGGGAACTGACCTTCAGACCTACACCAACCACTTCCTAGAGTTAGTCCAGTTGTGCTCTGGGGTGGTTAGTAGCGATACTCGTAAGATCGAGCGCTACATTAGGGGACTGCCTCCACCAATCAGGAGGGATGTGGCTGCAGCTGAACCGTCTAGTCTTTGGGATGCCATAACTGTGGCACATGCTCGTATGAACCCCATGATCGGAGGTGCTGTCATAGAAATGATAGAGAGCTAGATGAAGTGGGAGAATTACTTAGGGGGTAACGTCAAGGGCAGGGCAAGCGACAGAAGGTCACCGAGGTTCATATGATGCAAATGTCATCATCATGGGGAGTGTACTGTAGTATGCTACTACTGCTACGAAGTTGGGCACATAGCTAGAAACTGTAGGCCCAAAATCCTTTTAGAGACCCAAGCACGCATTAGGGCGGAATGGAAGGCTAAAGTCATCATCTTTAGGTGTGGGATGAAGGGACACCCCAAGAATGAATGTCAAGCGTCGTGGAAGCCGAAGGACTAGAAGGATAGAGATCAAAAACTGGAGGAAACAATGAATAAGACGTGATGTCGAGGATGACCACTCTGTCTCGCGAACCCTAAGTTTAAATTTATTTAAATTATCACTCTATAAGAGTTCCTTAGTGTCTTCTTAAGAACCTCGTATTGTTATGAATTTTGGTGTACGCTACTTTGGGATGTATGCTTATGTGACTCAGGAGTATCCATAATCCTATCTTATGTACTTGTCTTTACATGTTGTTTTTCCTTTTATTGTTACTATCTTCTAACAACTTTCTTGACATCATCTCCCATCTTTGAAATCAGATGACTTTGTTGCCATCTTACTACCCGTAAAGCCCACAAGGGGTTTACCGTCTACATCTTGTAAACTAAACCCAGCATTACATCATTGGACCTTAATTATACAAAGACTGGCCACCTATGTATAATTCAAGTAGGAATCATGTTATGCTAGGAATGGTTACCTTAAACCCCCAATCGAGAATCATATTCCTTGTCCTATGTTGAAAGATCGCGACCCGATCAATCCTACCTCTTTACCGCCCCATGAATCCAGCCTTACCTTGGATCATGCTCTAATCTGAAAGGATACGTTACACCATCTGCCGTCATGGAACGATCTCGCCACATAGCGTCCGTGTTACTCTACTTTTTCTGATTTCCGAGGACCCTCGTTGCCAATTAACCATGTCTTTGAGTTGGACAACTATCCGATCGATTGCTAGTAGCAAACAACGCCGATCTCCCAGACCTTATCCTTCACATTAAGAAGTAAGTACACCATTGAGACTAGTCGACTGTTTGTAGGAACCGATGTACACTTGATCAGTTTGATTACTTGATGAGACTCACACTACTTAGACCTAGTATATGGCAATGAGTCGACCACTGTGAGAATCGATGCCCTCGATTGAGAACCGACAATCTTTGGATCAGATCTAAGATTCGAGTGACTAATTAGGAATCGATCCGTGATCCGAATACCACCAGCAGAGATGGTTTGGGAAGAGAAAATCCTGAAGGCTGCGTTACACCCGTCGTGATTGTTATGAAACCCTAGTTAGGCATATTGGTTAGCCGACACCCCGACCGCCTTTATGAACCACATGAACCGCAAGTATGAATCCTAAAATAGGACAGGTTGTGATAGTATCCAACCACAAGGTCCTAAACTATTCGAAAGACTAAGGAGGAACATGAAAAATACCTAGGAAAACCGTAGGGCTACTTGAGAAGGAAACAACTGCATGCCAAACATCTTGAGTACGAGTTTGATTTCGACTGTGAGATTTCTTTGCCATGTGAATTGTATTCACATAGATCCCACCAAGATTGATCCTATTAAGGGTTTAGTTACCCTACCACTCCGACTAAGATATGTCAGTTTTAGGACTTGCTGGATGGTACCAGAGAGCTATCAAAGGTCGTCTGAGATAGCAACGCCTTTAACCAAACTGACTCAGGATATGTGAGTATAGTCTGGGAGAAAACGAAGGAGAAGTGTCTCGACCCCTAGGGGTGAAACGGTGTAGAACACCTACCCTAGCTGTATCGGGAGTAGTGAAGGTGTTGTTGTAAATTTTGATTCTACGCATACAGGGTTGCGAGTTGTTTGATGTGAATGGAGAAGGAAGTAGCTTACGCCTCTCGTCAACTTGAGACCCATGAGGAAAGCCACACCACTTCAGAGTCAGAAATGAGTGCGGTTGTACTTGCACTCAGAACCTGAGGACACGGTTCGTATGGCACAAAGTGTATAGTATACACAAACTATAAGAGTTGCTACACATCCCAGGTCAGGAAGAGCTGACCATGTGACAACACCACTAGTTATAACTGCTTAGTACTATGACAGTGAGCTTTATTAATTCCTAGTGAATTGAACCTTGTCGCTAATTCTCTTAGCCGAAAAGGAAGAGCGCAACCGTTAAAAGTCAGAGGCTTTGGGATGACTATAAACTCACCAGATTCCTCTCGAATTTTGAAGCTCAAGCTGGAACGATAGTATGGGCAAACTTGCCTGTCTATATTCGAAAGACACTACTTCCTGACATGAAGTGCCGAAACCTAACATCTCCGATCGAGACAAACGTATCGCATCGAATTTTTGGAAGTCACTCCGGACAAACCTGAGGATGAATATCGATATGGGTACTGCATATCATTCGCCGTTAGATGGATAGTGTGAGAGAACCATTCATACGTTAGAATTTATGCTTCTAGCCTGCATTATTGATTCTGGAAAAGGCAGGGAGAGACACCTACCTTTGACTGAATTGTTCCACGACCATAGTAATCACGACAGCATTGAGGCTGTACTGCAGGAAGTACCATAGGGTCGAATGTGCCGATTTCCTATCTGTTGGACCGAAGTTGGAGACGGCAAACTCACTAGTCCTGAACTCGATCATAAATCGCTTAGATCACACGTAAAAGGCGAATTACTCCCGACCATCAGAGGAGCTGTACTAACGAACACCTTGAAACTCTTAAATTCCGAATGAAGGCAAAGATATGCTTAAGATATCACCAGGGAAAGGTATGAACCGCTTAGTAAACGTGGGATGCTAAATCCTCGCTATACCGCCTCTACCAAAAATACTTGCTAGAACCAGATCAGTTGCTCATAAGACTTGAGATAACACCAGGACTTGGCAATGTCCACAATATTCCTGACATACGTAATCTGGAGAACTGTTTTTTAAAGAAACTGCCGCCTTATTCCATGGATTTTATCCAGCTTGGTGAACGTCGGATACAGTTAAGGAACATTTATAAATCCTAGATCATGAAGCCGAGCGACTTAAGCCAAGTCACATTCCTGTTGATGTGAGTTTATTGGAAATCCTGAAGCGATTCTGAACTTCACGTGGAAACGTGAGGATGAAATCAAGCGAATTTGTTCTCATCTTTGTCAACCTTAACGGGTAACTAATACTGAAACCTGGGATGAGTTTCTCCTGAGGCTGGGAGGCTGTGACAACCGGTAATTTTTGGAGCTAATTTTAATATCTTATTACATTTAAAACAAATATTTAATTATTAAGAACCGTGTTTGTGAAGTTTTTGAAATTATTTGGATTATTGGTAATGATATTTCGAATTATGGTTGTGTGATAAGTAAGCTTTCGTGTACCTTGTATTGAGCACTACGCGATTTTGCACAATAATAACCTAATAATACGATTAATAAGTTAATTTTAGCGTCTTTAGCAAAGATGTACATATTTATAGTCACTTTTCGTGGAAAAATGATTTTAAAACCAATGGCGTAAGTTAAAAGGCCCCGAGAAAATTATATAAGGCTTAAACGAGCCCAGGGAATAATTATGAAAAGTTTAGCTTGTTGGCACTTAGGCGCCTCACCTAAGTTACACGTTTAGTCCTTGTGGTTAGTAGGGTTGGTAAAAAAGGCACATTTGGGATATAAAAGGGACATTATAACGCATTTAGGGTTATAACCCTTCTCCCCTTTCTCTCTAGCCGACACCACCACCACCTCACCTCCGGCCGCCACTAGTGCATCACCACCGCCTGATGACATCAAATAAGTACATTATTAGCATCATGTATCCTATGTATATTGCTTGTTTTGTATTATTTTATATGGGAATTGATACTTAATCTCCTACTTTTGTAATTCTCAGTTATAAGCAAGCATTTGGTGAAAGTTAGCTATTATGGACATAAAATAGAGCAAAATGATCAAGATTGGAAAAGTCTGCTGAATTGAAGAGATTAAAGACCATTGCCTGACTTTGAAGCATGCGCCGCATCTGATTTTATCATGCGTCGCATATGAAACTTTGGACAACGAAGAAGAACCAACTTTTTCTACTCCAGATACGCCGCATTACATTTCATACCTACGACGTATCACTCTCAAGACTTCACCAAAAGATGATCCAAGATACAAGAGAACATGCGCCGCGTAAGAGATTGAAGATACACCGCACCTTAAGGCGGTGTACGAATATTCTGGAATATAATAATCTTGGACCCCACGCGAAGTTACCTTGATACGCCGCATCGGACCAATCCGATGCGCCGTATCGGCCATACACAATCCTTACCAAGAAATCAAGTAGAGATTAGAAGCTTAATGAAGAAGTCAAGATTACAAGTCGACACTTGAAGATGCTTTCGTATTTTGGCCATAAAATCTTCATCCGGACTCTGTTTTAGTTGATTCAAGCGGCCACGGAAAGAGAAAAAGGAGATCTACCTATATCTGAAGGAGATGCGGCGCATCAGGTCTTTAGATTCGCCATATTGGGAGATGCTCCATATCAGATTTATAGATACGCCATATCGGGTCAGTTTCAGACTTGGAGGCTACGTTTACTTATAGATGCGGCGCATCTAACTCTCTAGATGCGCCGTATCGACCCAGATTTCAGAATCTATAAATACCGAACTCATTAATGAATTAGGGCATCTTTGGGAACACTTAGGGTCATTCCCAGACGATCACAACCCCTCAAAATAGTAGAAGATCACCCTAGAAGACCTAATTATCCTTGAAGAGCATCTCTAATCATTGTAACGTATTCATTATGCTTAATACTCTATTCATTACGATTACGTTTATGCACTTTGTTATAGAGATTATGGGCTAACACCCTTATGTGTTAGCCATGTTTATGATTATTTGATATTTTGATGTGTTTCTAATTCGATTGGTTGCTAAGTCTTCGTTTTAATTACTTATGTTAGTAGTTTGTTTTATTGTAATAGTAAGCTTTAATTCATCAGGATAGATGGCCGGTAGTATGTGACTACGGAAAATCATATGCCCGCCTTAAAATTGCTTTCCCATCAATTAAAGTCTATATGATGATGTCTTTGGTGACTTATATTAGTACTTTGATAACCTCTGTGTCTATTAGTGGCTTGTGTATGTGACTACGGAATATCATATATCTCCCACGGTTATAACTAACCTGATCAGTTAATAAATAACTTTTAGACATAAGTAATCATTAAGGGTTTACTCGCCTATATAATGAGATCCAACGAGAAAGGTTAAATTAATATACACTTTATATAGAACTAGCAATAAAACAAGTGACAAGCTATTTAAACATAAACACAATTATTAACCAGCTTTATGCGGATTCCAATTAGAATGGAATCTAGACACTAGGTATACAAGAGGTCGGATGGACCGCGCCTAGTCTTGACCACCAATCACTGCAGGTCTTAGAACTTATTAAAACTTAATCATATATGAAACTTGGTTAACACTCTCTTCTTATCTGTGGTATTTTCTATTGTTTGTTTATCTTAGTTTAGTTAGAATAAAACCAAACCCGTGCCAGTCTCTCAGGCTTAACCCCCCTTTACGTTAGTTTAGGAGAGTCGAATACCTCTAGAATTAGTATATTAGAAATCTCACTCTTAGTGATCGACACCCTACTTACCAACTAGGCTACATTGATCGGGTACACTGCCCGTTAGTGTTGTTATAGGTTAATTCGGCAAAATATAAATGTAAAACTTGATAAGGAATAATCACCTATACAATGACACATCAAGTTTTTGGCGCCGTTGCCGGGGAGTGAATTTATCTATTTGCTAGTTTGATTGGTATTTTCTGTTTTTAGTTTGATTTTGTGTGTTTATTTTATTTGTTTACTATCTGTGAGTCTGTCTCAGAAGGGAGATATGGCGTGTTCTTGTCTGTGAATATGGAACATCTATCTGGTTTCAATACGGCGCATTCTTGTCTGTGAATGTGACGCATTGACGTTCTGTGGCAAAAAAAAAAAAAGAATTGCAGGAAACTAATACGGCGTATCCATTGTCTGTTGGATACGACGTATTAACTTGTGTCGTATACGGCGTATCCATTGTCTGTTGGATACGACGCATCGATCTTCTGTTACCCAAAAATATATATATTTTTTTTATTTATTATTTTTAGTATTTATTGTTTTGTATATTGTGTCCTGGTTACTGCTAGTTTTCTTGGTTGTTTATCTCTCAGGTAATAATGAAGATTGACAATCCGAAAATTAGGGTGCAGTCAGGCTCGTGACTCGAACAAAAACAAGCGCTTCGTGGGAGGCAACCCATGCTTATCCTTTATTTTGTTTTTCGTATATTTTAATTTTTAATGTTTCTGTCAGTTGGTGGATACGGCGTATTAACTGTTAGTGGATATGGCGTATTACCTCCTGATGTACACTTTAATATTTCCTATAGGCAGTTGATAAGGCGTATCCAATATTCCATGGATACGGCGCATCGACACTCTGACCTGTAATTTTTAGTATTTTTATTTTTTTAACCAATGATTAACGAGATGTTCTCGAGTCTATTTTTCTGTGGTCTCTATATTTTTACAGGTCTCGACAATTGAAGGTATTGATGAACTCCCATATTACATAAGCTCACATTCTTACATTGGAGGATCATACCGAGCAAATCTCAGGGGAGTTTTCCGTTCTAATTCTTTCTATTTCCTGTTTTTAATTTCAAATTAAACACCGAGGATGTTGTTTATCTTAAGTGGGGGGATGGAGAATTAGAACGTTTACTTGTCCTTATTTTTCAAAAATATGCTTAATATGTACTTAATATGCTTAAATTTAAAATTTTTTCTAGCATATTTTTTTGTTTAATCTAAGTTGCATAGCTGCACACATAACCTTATTTTCAAAAATTGTGAACTTATAAAAATTCACAAATCTATGAGTGTGCCGGTGACTTGTAAACTTTAGAACTTGGCTTGTATACTATTCGAGACCACCATAATAAGTATTATCTATATAATTGGAGTGACTTGTCTAAATAGGTAAATTTCTAGGATTACACCCAAATAGCCTTTATATGTTATGTGATATTAACTAACTACACTGGTTAGTTAACCCCCGTATAAATCTTTTGTTTACTCTCACTTTTGGAGTAAGATACTCCTAGAAAAACCCTCAGAGCCATTCCTTTTGTTTCTTACACCTTTGTTAAAATGTTTCTTTACACCCTTACACCTTAGCCTACCCTGTAGATTAAAGTCCGTGGTTAGTTACTTTCGGTTATAGTGTGTGTTTCCCCGCATTTCCTGTGTTCGTGTGCATAAATCATTATCTTTGGTTAGGTCGGAAATTGCACAATGAAATTGGAAGTGAAAGTAGATATTGTATATTTTTCGAGTCTTGTCATTCTTCGTGTGTTTACTACTTTCACTATTATTTTTTATATCTGAAGTTATGAAGATTTTTTGTGATGGTAAAGTGGTGAAATTTTACACCAATAGCTATTTATGTTTTATGTTATGAAAAGAAAAAAAAATGAAAAAAAGAATAGAAAAAGAAAAAAGAAATGAAAAAAAAAATGAGAAAAGAAAAAGAAAGAAGAAAGTTGGAAGTTTGTTAAACCAACGATGTAAAGTTATGTAAGTGGTTCATATGGCCACTATTTGTTGTACTATATATATGGATTGCAAGGGAGTTGGCCGTTATGGGAACGCCAACTAAGGTTATTCTTTGATTGAGATCTTGTTGAGTATAATTCGTAACTACCTAAAGCGTGTGTTTCAAGTGTTAAAGCGTGAGTTATTGAATGATATGAGTATTATTCATGGGATGGTTGGGAAAGTGATTTACCACACTTAGGATTTTAATTTATCTGTTTTGTTTATTTTTCATTTTACACCAATTTGTATCCCAAATATTATCCATACCCTATATCATTCTTCATCCAAACCTTTGATTTATTGAGATTAGGGATTTGAGCAATCTTAAGTATCGTAGTCGTGGATTCGGCTATGTATTTATGATTTTGTTGCCCTTTTTGATATAATATTATTGGTGAAGATTACTTGGTCCTATCTTTAGCCTATTCGAGTTAAGGATTTGAGCAATTGCATGTATCGTGGTCGTGGATTCGATCATGTATTTGTAATTTTGTCGCCTTTTCTGGAATATGAGATCGATGGAGATTAAAAAGGATGATCAACCCAGAAGCCTCAAAACCCTTTTTACTGCTTTAGACTTGCTACTCCTTGGCTTTAGTGGGGGAGATGCGTATACTTGCCAAGCTTATGACAGAATATTCATCACGACTGGATAGTTAAACGATTAGATTTGCTTTTATCGAAATATTTTATTTTATTTCTAATTCGTTAAGTGTTTGTTTGTGCAATTATGATAAAACGAATAAGTGCTTAATTATAAAAATACATCCTATTTAGGATAAAATTTCATAAGTTTAATCTAAGGTTTACTTGAGGGCAAGTAAAGTTCAAGTGGGGGGATATTTGATGACATCAAATAAGTACATTTTATTAGCATCATGTATCCTATGTATATTGCTTGTTTTGTATTATTTTATATGGGAATTGATACTTAATCGCCTACTTTTGTAATTCTCAGTTATAAACAAGCATTTGGTGAAAGTTAGCTATTATGGACATAAAATGGAGCAAAATGATCAAGATTGGAAAAGTATGCTGAATTGAAGAGATTAAAGACCATTGCCTGACTTTGAAGCATGCGCCGCATCTGATTTTATCATGCGTCGCATATGAGACTTTGGTCAACGAAGATGAACCAACTTGTTCTACTCCAGATATGCCGCATTACATTTCATACCTACGACGTATCACTCTCAAGACTTCACCAAAAGATGATCCAAGATACAAGAGAACATGCGCCGCATAAGAGATTGAAGATACACCGCATCTTAAGGCGGTGTACGAATATTCTGGAGTATAATAATCTTGGACCCCACGCGAAGTTACCTTGATACGCTGCATCAGACCAATCCGATGCGCCGTATCGGCCATACACAATCCTTACCAAGAAATCAAGTAGAGATTAGAAGCTAAATGAAGAAGTCAAGATTACAAGTCGACACTTGAAGATGCTTTCGTATTTTGGCCATAAAATCTTCATCCGGACTCCGTTTTAGTTGATTCAAGCGGCCACGGAAAGAGAAAAAGGAGATCTACTTGTATCTGAAGGAGATGCGGCGCATCAGGTCTTTAGATTCGCCGTATTGGGAGATGCTCCATATCAGATTTATAGATACGCCATATCGGGTCAGTTTCAGACTTGGAGGCTACGTTTACTTATAGATGCGGCGCATCTAACTCTCTAGATGCGCTGTATCGACCCAGATTTCAGAATCTATAAATACCGAACTCATTAACGAATTAGGGCATCTTTGGGAACCCTTAGGGTCATTCCCAGATGATCACAACACCTCAAAACAGTAGAAGATCACCCTAGAAGACCTAATTATCCTTGAAGAGCATCTCTAATAATTGTAACGTATTCATTATGCTTAATACTCTATTCATTATGATTATGTTTATGCACTTTGTTATAGAGATTATGGGCTAACACCCTTATGTGTTAGCCATGTTTATGATTATTTGATATTTTGATGTGTTTCTAATTCGATTGGTTGCTAAGTCTTCGTTTTAATTACTTATGTTAGTAGTTTGTTTTATTGTAATAGTAAGCTTTAATTCATCAGGATAGATGGCCGGTAGTATGTGACTACGGAAAATCATATGCCCGCCTTAAAATTGCTTTCCCATCAATTAAAGTCTATATGATGATGTCTTTGGTGACTTATATTAGTACTTGATAACCTCTGTGTCTATTAGTGGCTTGTGTATGTGACTAAGGAATATCATATATCTCCCACGGTTATAACTAACCTGATCAGTTAATAAATAACTTTTAGACATAAGTAATCATTAAGGGTTTACTCGCCGATATAATGAGATCTAACGAGAAAGGTTAAATTAATATACACTTTATATAGAACTAGCAATAAAACAAGTGACAAGCTATTTAAACATAAACACAATTATTAAGCAGCTTTATGCGGATTCAAATTAGAATGGAATCTAGACTCTAGGTATACAAGAGGTCGGATGGACCGCGCCTAGTCTTGAGCACCAATCACTGCAGGTCTTAGAACTTATTAAAACTTAATCATATATGAAACTTGGTTAACACACTCTTCTTATCCTTGGTATTTTCTATTGTTTGTTTATCTTAGTTTAGTTAGAATAAAACCAAACCCGTGCCAGTCTCTCAGGCTGAACACCCCTTTACGTTAGTTTAGGAGAGTCGAATACCTCTAGAATTAGTATATTAGAAATCTCACTCTTAGTGATCGACACCCTACTTACCAACTAGGCTACAGTGATCGGGTACACTGCCCGTTAGTGTTGTTATAGGTTAAGTCGGCAAAATATAAATGTAAAACTTGATAAGGAATAATTACCTATACAACGACACATCACCGCCACAATAACTTGTCACCACTATCCTACGCGCCACCACCACCATTTTTAGCGAAGAGGAGTTCAGATCCGAGGAAGAAAAGGTAAGACCACCGTGTGTTCACCCTCATGTGACACGGTGGTGGGTCCAAAACTCGTTTAACGAGTGTTTTGGGTTGATAACGTTTGGGTTAGGGCGGGATAACGGGTTTTTTTGAATTAAAAGTTTATAAAACATTTGGTATCATCCTGTTTGGTCATTTTGATACTAGGGTTTAGGTTAAGATCGATTGAGAATGGTTATGGTTGTGTTTGGTTTTTGTCCGAGACCTCCCGGGTCCGCCTGGTTTGTTTGTGTACCACGGTTCAAAGCCGAGACCATCATGATCTAGGCATGATGATGTTAATATTGTTGTTGTTGTTATTTTGTATCGAGTTGGAATGGACTTGGAATATGGTTATCGAGCCGTAGGATTAAAGCCAATTGATATTGATTGATATTGTTGGACTTGGATGAATATTGTGAGCTTCAAATAATAATTGTAATGTTTTGAGCGACGTCGAGTGCCACCGAGACTTTGTAGTCTCGGCGTGGTCTCGACAAGCCAAAAATGGATATTAGACTTCTTATGGACATATGAACTATTCGGTTGAATTATTGACCCAAGAAAAATAAAACCCAGAATGGTGACTCGAAATGCGAGGTGACTCGATATATAGATTTAGTATAGAAATAAAAATGACAAAAGTAGAAAAGGGAAATGACAATAACAATAATAACTTAAAAATGTTAATTAACAATTACTATGTTATGTAATATTTTTGAGGATAAAAAGGAAAGTATTAAATGAAACAAAAATAGAAATATATACGAGTTAGTAAACGTTTCTAAGGCACGCGAATCGAGAAATGCCACATAGAGAAATATTGATATTTATATGGAATTATTGTCAAGTTACGGATTGATTGACACTAATATACTCGACCAGCATAGTTAACAGACTTATTGGGTTGACAAGCCCAATAAGAGCCCGATAAGTATGTTGGAGGAATTTACTAGTGTGCGACCTATCCTTTTGACTACCATTATTGTGATTATTTTTTGAATTAATAAGCAAGTCGAAGAAATTGTTAGACTTACCGGGTGACGAATTCGATATGGAACCGACAATTCGTCTGGATACTTTATTAAGCTTGAAAATTTAATCACTTGATGTTGGGAATTATAATTTGAGTTGATAAGTACAAAACCATAGATGAAGAATGAAACAAGTGTTAAAGACTACAGAATATTGTTTGGTATCCTTTTATAACCCTAATCCTCTATTATATAAAAAGGGTTAGAGGCGTATGTTTTAACACAGATATTAGAGATGTAACATCCAGGAAAAGGTGTGTGTGTGTGTCTAGGTGTCAAGTCCTCTAATGGACGCCTAGGGTTCGTGTTTAGTTTAAACCTCAAGGATCATTGATCCCTGTTAGAGTAGGTAACCATGCTACACTTGATCACGTAGCATTGGGGCTGTTTGTTTATGTTAGTAGTTGTTAGAGATGATGACGAAGAAACCTTGTAGCAATAATAATGATAATTTTTGGTTATTCCGCTGCGTATCGTGTGTTTATTCATTATTATTGTGTAATCCCTAGATGAGATCTAACCAATCTCGAGCTATAAATGATCTTCATAATTGGTATCAGAGCCACGGGGCTCAAGATCATGGGAATATACAAGGTTTGGTTTGTCGAAGATCGAAGAAAACAAGAAAAATTTGTAACAGGTTCAATTTTCGTAACTCACTGCAGGATTGTTTTCAAAGGACGATAACTCATTCGTTAACCGTTGGATTAGGCTGAAATTTTTACTGGAGATTATTCATATACTAAGGTACAATTTCAATGGAGGGATCTTCGATCTGAGCTCTAGATCTTCACGTATAGATTTTTGAAAACTGCTGCAGAGGCGTTTCTGAATTTCAAATTTTTAGGGTTTTCTTGATTCAACTTCATGAATTTGGTTATATTCTTATTAATTCATCATGGAAGTTGGTTTATATGCTAGTTTTTGTCGATTATACACCACCGAAAACAGCGTTGGGTGTACATATATACGCTTAGGGTTTCTTACAATCTGTTTCTTTTAAAACCCTACGTTTTTCGATCTGTTTGTTATGCTTCCAAGCTGTTGGTTTAATGTTATTCACTGGTGGTTGATGTTCAAGAAACAAGATGATTGACTTCATGTTCATAACTTGGATGAGGAGTAGTTTACCAGATGTTTTGAATGTTATGGTTTTTGTAAACCCTAGAATTGGTTGTTCACGTTGCTGTGCATCCAGGTTATTGATACTACCCATGATTCTTGATTCGTACAGTTGGCGAGGTTCTGGTTCGTGGTTAGTACTGCTCGCGATATTTTTTTTTGGTTTGTACTGCTATGGAGGGATTGGTTTGTACTGCTTTTGAAACATGTTTATATTACTACTATTGAATAAGATTAGTACTGATCGCGAACTCACTTAGTACTACTGTCATTAACATGGTATAGTCTAGTTTGTACTGCCAAGATCGACTTTGTACTGCTAGCTGAACGTTGAACCAACTTAGTACTGCTAGCGAACCAAGTTTGTACGGCTGTTGATATTCCCTTTGTACTGCCTACCATGTTTACACTGTTCGAAGAACTTAATCACAATCCCTAGTCCATGCTTTCAATATTATGGGATTGCTGGCATCATATAGTTTGCGTTCTTTTATTTTTGGTTGCATATGAATCTTTTGATGAGCGTACACAAGCAGGTTCATGATTGGAGTTTCTATGTTATACGTGAGGGTTTGATGCATGCATGTTCGATATCAGATTGCTTAAAGAATTATTATCGTTGATTATTGGTCTGTTCACTATCTTGGGAAGGTGATCATTCTTTTTATATTCCTAATATAATGGGACGGTGTACTTTGTTTTATGGTGAGCTATTCTGCATGGAAGAAAGTATATGTAAAGAGGCATGATTCAATTGTCGATTTTATAATCTGATTGGTGAATTTTTAAGATTCCTTTTATATGAAGAGCTAATGGGCCGGTGTGATTGTTTTTGTCATTTCATGGGACGATGCTCTATATATTTGATGGCAATGACAATAATGACTTGGATATTATACTTTTATGCAATGTGTGACGGGTTTACTTGTAACACCCCAACCCGACAAGGGTAAAGATGTCACTCAAATGGTTTCATATCAGATATAACAAAGCATACATTCAAAAGTAATACAAAGATTCTCAAGGGTTACAAAGGAAATACTGAAATAACAAGGTTACAAGGCGAATACAATTCTAACAATAAGATAACTTCTAATCATCTCTAGGCCCAAAACTATCAAGTCTTCTAAGTCCAAAAGTCTCTTCACGCGTACTCATCTTCCAACTAAAACCTGCCGCACACGAAAAGAAAACGTGCGGCTGAGCTTACAAAGCCCAGTGAACAGATATATAATAAACGGAAACGAAAGTAAACGGAAATAATCAGATGTAGCATAATGAATGAGATATAAACAAGGTACAAGAGTAAAGGTTTAGGATAGTCATCCACCACGAGCCCAGAAACAGATCATATCATATCGTAACCATAAATCTTCAAATCATATAGAGGGGAGACCTCTCGGATAATCAGATAATATGAGGGGTGTCCTCATTCTTCAAATGGAGTAGCTAGCTCCCATATTTTGTGAAAGACGTGGATTGCACCCATCATCAGTAACCAAATCAAATCATATCATATCATATCATATACAGAACAAATCTAGGATGCATCCATTCGCCCCCCAAACAAATCATATTGGCCATAACAAATCATAAAGCGCGCATATCATATCATAATGGGGACGGTGTAACCAAATCACTAGGGCTACACACTAGTCATGCCATTGGTGCATCAATGACACGGCCATGTTAACTTTATGGCTAGGAAACATATTTTGGCTCGGGTATCAAACTGAGAGTCAGATATCATATCATAATCAGAGTGTCATATCAAAAGGTTCATATCCAAAAGGTTCATAACAAATGGTTCATATCAAATGGTTCAGAAGAGCATATCAAAGGTTCATAGTCAAAGTTTCATAGCAAAGGTTCAAAGCAAAGGGGATCATAGCAATGGTATCAAATCAGAAGCTAAACAAATCAAAAGATATGGAAGAGTCATGAGAAACCTTATAAGAAAGATCAGAATATCTGTACCTTAGGCCGCAAGTGAACACACAGCTAGAAACATAAGGATCGGAAACAAACTCCTTCTTCAGCGAATCTACATGAATTAACGATCGTCTTATTATTTAAGAACCATGTCATAAGTTATTACTGATTCATCACTTGTGGTTGAGTAGATTAACGTATTATGGTTTCCTTCTATTTTTAGTAACCTTTCAGATTAAGTAACTTTCTATTTTAGTAAATTTCCCGATTTAATGACTTTTATGGTTATAAATGATAATTAAGTAAACTTAAGGACCTAAAATGATCAACATTATAGTTTGGGTTTACTATGACACTTTTAGTAATTTAGGGTTTACACTTTTCATTTTATTAAAGTTCAGAGGCTTGCTTGTAAATTACCTATTTTATGTAAATTCTCATACGTGTATAATTTAAATCACTTCGTACATTTTCTCATGCAATTTCACACTAACCATATCGACGTCATGGCATTTGGAATTTAAGGTTGTTGTTTTACAATATAAAATGCAAGAGTTAAAAAGAAAGACATTATGTCAGTATGTTTACTAGCCCCCTTTTCTTGACCATTTTGATGACACAAAGCCAACATAAAGCCACCCATTTCAAAACTCCATAACACACCCAATATTTTACACATAATCACACGACTCGACAACTAAGCTTAACAAGACCAAGCACCTGATCACACGGACGTTTCCGGCCTTTAATGACCACACACATATGTTACACATCCACACACATGACTCGATTGCATATACTGTATCAAAATAAAAAGGTCACTAGGCCTTAAACAATTATTAAATACTCTCGACATTCTCCTAAGTGAAATCCTCGTTGTTCATTCAACTACCTTATAGTTCGGATATTTATTACTGATCACCTAAGTCCAGTATTTGCCTTTTCACAATTACTCACACATAAATATCATGTATTAGATCCACTACAAGACACACGCATCACTAATCAACTCCATGCACCACCTTTTACCTCAACACACACTCACACCATGCACATACTGACAGTCCCATATGCTCGACAACCTTAACACACTTAAATCACTCATCAGATTCTTGATAACCATCAGACAAGACCCACTACAATACGTACGTAAGATTACACCTTTATACCCCTCCCTATTCAACACATGTGCTGTTCGTTAATTCATGATCATTAAATGTTCAAGGTTCATTATTTCATGTTTCAGATCGAGACTTTTTTTGATTAAAACAAGCGTATAAGATCGAGTCGTAAAATAAGCTCATACACACCCTTATATGGAGGACAGCATCAGATCCACAATCGTCCCACACACTTCATCATTTATGAGTTCTAAATATCTTTTATTCGTATTCCTTTTTACATCTATCAATATTCAGTTTTAGGTTAAACTCATGGACATGTCGAGGGAAGAAAAAAAAAAAACAAGAGTGGGTGATACCTTGTGTTGAACGAAATAAAACAACAGGAACCGAACCAGAGCCTTAGCTACGTCCAAGCACCAACAAGATCACGATCTACCACCCTCTATATCCTTTGGTTTTGAACGAGAATGGACCAAGAAGAATGCAGAAGCCGAGACTTATGTTGTGATATTTGGGTTTTGTGTTATTATGATAATGAGAGAGGGATATGAATGTCATACGGTTTATACAAACAGCGAATGAGGCCCATAATTTTGGTAAATTGCTCAATTTGTGGGCTTTGATTTGAGGCCTTTATGTGATGACACATTTTCTTAAAATGACACAAGGGAAACTTCGGTCATTGGTATTTCATTTTAGGCGTGCCATATTTTGAATATAACAGCGTACATTTGTTTTTTTTTTTTTTTTTTTTTTTTTTTTTTTTTTGTCCAATTATTATCGTTAAATACTTAGGGTACATTCGGGATTAACTATCTTAATGTTTTAAACATCTTTTACGAATTTGAGATCAAGGGTAATTTGGGTATTTTACGTGTTCAAAAATTTAGGGTTTTACAACTCTTCCCCTCTAACGGAAAAATTTCGTCCTCGAAATTTGAAGTCGCAAGGTTAGACAACGTCGTAGCAAATCGTAAAAGGTCGTCGCGAACCATTCTCACGCCCGGGGTGGTTTTTCCAGAAGGATCTTCAAAACAAATGGTTTCTCATGACTCGATCAAAACAAGATGCCTTCAGATTCCTCAGAAGGAGACAAATTAGGTTGATTCAGAACAAAAGGTCCATGCAACATAAAATGGACGTTAGATGAATCTCCAGAAAGCTCACATGGAATACGAACAAGATTTCAAATCAAATTGACTGTGTCAACAGTAGAGAGCTCTTCACAGAGTTTTCCAGATTTATAACTGAGGTCAACAGAATGCAAAACGAGAGTCCAAACTCATCCAGATATCTAATGAACGAAAGCAGAGTATACGCATAGATTGGATGAACCTAACGTCTCACTAATCACGGATAATCCAGCGGAGATTCAATTTCTATACTTCTTAGGTACTCCCCAAGATATCCTATGGCCACAATGAGTGCATGTTATATGGTGTAAGTATTATCACGTTGATCAGGCGTCATAATACTAGCACCACATAAATATGCCTTCATGATGATCATACTTTATCTCAAGTCGTAATCAAAACCACCTATCTTAATCCACCTAGTACTTCTACATCCTCAGAGGTCATCAAAAATCAAACACCATAACTAAGAGGAGAACGAACTACTCGAAGAGTAACGGAAAAATTTTAGAACGTCTATCAGAAATGGATACACCGCCAGCAGCGTCAATCCTTCATCACTCACCAGAATCAACTCAGACAACATCAGTGGTTACTTCAGAATTCTCATAACAAACCATCATCCCACATGCGCGCAGTCTACACAAAACGGAATTTCTAGCGGGAAACCTAAATCATTCAGGGGATCTTATCATCAGGTAACGGAAATTTTAGTAGGTCAAGCAGAAATGAATTTCGTCATCCATAGCTTTATTCTTTACGTAATCAACTCTTCCAAACACAAACATTCGCTTCAGAATCATCGTCCATTCAAATACATGATCCTAAACTTCTTCCAAGTCCATGCAGTCTATCGTATGATCATAGGGTGTAGAGGAAATTATAAACTTGAGTCTGGCTCCTCAAGCCTTCGACACTTCTTCTTGGAACTGTGGTGTAGTAACGTGAATCTCCAGTATGGTCACTTGTGCATTCTTCCATCCGCGAGTCTGCTTCTGCTCTCAATTCACCTTAGTACAACTAAAATGGATAGAGAAGCAAGATTGCGGTTTAAGACATGTCTTCAGCATAGTTCGAGATTCGCCCACTGAACTGTCGTCATTGCCAGATGCATGGTAGTGTTGTCTGCTACAATCTCTAGGTGCCAATCAAGTCTGTTTCTTCCAGAATAAGGGTCCTTTTACCAGATGGTTTACATGCTTCTCTTTGTGCATAAAACTGAAATACTTCCCGGAGGTTACTCTCAGTTTGTCATCTCCCTTCTTAGAAGTTCTTGTGGTTGCTTCTTCAGTCCTTCAATCATTCACAGAGGTCGTCTGGTACGGAGTTTACAAAGATAGAATCAATCATTGATACGTTGAATTGAAAGGTGGTCATGGTAGTGATACGATTAGGGTTACGATAGTCAATACTCCAAAGTTTTCTCTTTCTTCTTCACAAGCTAACAGGGTATTCAAAATAAAACACCGAGGTGAACAAAATCATATTCCGTCATCTTCTCCAATTTCTCCACTTCTATGGCATCATGGTCCGTCAACCGGGATTGGTTCAAATTTTATTCTACTTCTCAACCAGAAAGGAAAACCCAAGAGTTCCATCATAGAACACCAGAAAATTTGCACAACAAACTTCCAATGCTAAAGTTTTCTAAGAGTGGATAATAGGTGTCAGGAGGCAATCAACAATCAATTGAGATCGAGGTAGATGCTACCATAGCAGTGTTAACAGATTTGAGTGGTTACCGGTTATCATAACGAAAGTGGGATGAAACATATTACTAAAGGTCACAAATCAGATACAGTAGTCCCTGGCAGCGTATGAGGGCCAGCCAATCCATATCTTAAAGACCACAGAATCGAATATATCAAAGCAAACGGATTCGTAGGATGAGTACGGTCGCCAAGCCAGACGGATAGTTCATATATCCCGGTCAAGTACATGGTTCATTAAAGTGTGGAAATAGATAAGCGAACAATTCAAGGTGTTGGAGTCTTGATTAGTTATTTAGCATAAGTGGCAGATAGGTTGCGAGTCATCGATAATACGAACATCGTATAACTGTCAAAATGAGGCATATCGAATCTCAGTTATCAGCGTCATCATGCTCTGTTAACCATTTCACATCGAGACAAAATTATCGTCATATCCATGGCTAATAATCACCAGAGTTCTCATAGGGGTAGTAATAGACTTTGCAAGAATAGAGTAATATCAGATGATACATTTATATCCAGTACGGTAATGAATTAATAGAATGTGTCAAACACATTAGGGTTAAATGACCTTCGGATGGTCGGAGAGGTATCAAACTGTTTATCAACAGATAGGAAATGAAGATCAAAACGGGTAGCAATAGCAAAAGTTTAACAATCGAAAATCATGGTAGGGAGTTCCAAAATGGTTTCAAACACCGAAGGTGAAACATAGGAGGGTAGTCTTCGATGATCAATCAACCTATCCTTTATAAAAATCAACGTTAACTATTCAATGAAAGCAGATTGACAACGCAAGTCATATCGTTCAGAAGTGAGAGGAGAACATTCTTATACGCGTGGTTAAAACACCACCAGACTTCTCATGGAATCGGAGATGTTTAAGACAAACTCAGATAGGGTCAGAAGATTCATATATTATCAAAAGCAAATAACAGAATGTATCAATTAGGTCATCATCATGGAGGTTCTCAGAATGCCCGAAGAGGCATCAAATGATTAACAAAAGAATCAGAGGTCAGAGTCAGACTCTGCAGACAAGGATCAAATAGTGTCAGGCAATTACAATGCAGTTCTTAATGCCTTCAAGATTTATTTAGGTTCAAAACTTAGGTAATGCAAAGCATAAACAGACTTTAATCAAAAGCAAGGCACGAATCAGAGTGATGCGGAAGCAAGGATGCTTAAACAAACACCTTATAGTCTACCCATTCCTCACTGGTCAAAACTTAAGTTCCTATAGGGAAATCCTAAAGCAAATCTTAAAGGTTGTCTTATGAGCGCCTACAGTGGAAACTTAATGGTCCAAACTTCACAGGTCAAGGGTAAATGTATTACGAGTCGCAGCCTGTCTCTCTGATACCATAAATTGTAACACCCCAACCCGACAAGGGTAAAGATGTCACTCAAATGGTTTCATATCAGATATAACAAAGCATACATTCAAAAGTAATACAAAGATTCTCAAGGGTTACAAAGGAAATACTGAAATAACAAGGTTTCAAGGCGAATACAATTCTAACAATAAGATAACTTCTAATCATCTCTAGGCCCAAAACTATCAAGTCTTCTAAGTCCAAAAGTCTCTTCATGCGTACTCATCTTCCAACTAAAACCTGCCGCACACGAAAAGAAAACGTGCGGCTGAGCTTACAAAGCCCAGTGAACAGATATATAATAAACGGAAACGAAAGTAAACGGAAATAATCAGATGTAGCATAATGAATGAGATATAAACAAGGTACAAGAGTAAAGGTTTAGGATAGTCATCCACCACGAGCCCAGAAACAGATCATATCATATCGTAACCATAAATCTTCAAATCATATAGAGGGGAGACCTCTCGGATAATCAGATAATATGAGGGGTGTCCTCATTCTTCAAATGGAGTAGCTAGCTCCCATATTTTGTGAAAGACGTGGATTGCACCCATCATCAGTCACCAAATCAAATCATATCATATCATATCATATACAGAACAAATCTAGGATGCATCCATTCGCCCCCCAAACAAATCATATTGGCCATAACAAATCATAAAGCGCGCATATCATATCATAATGGGGACGGTGTAACCAAATCACTAGGGCTACACACTAGTCATGCCATTGGTGCATCAATGACACGGCCATGTTACCTTTATGGCTAGGAAACATATTTTGGCTCGGGTATCAAACTGAGAGTCAGATATCATATCATAATCAGAGTGTCATATCAAAAGGTTCATATCCAAAAGGTTCATAACAAATGGTTCATATCAAATGGTTCAGAAGAGCATATCAAAGGTTCATAATCAAAGTTTCATAGCAAAGGTTCAAAGCAAAGGGGATCATAGCAATGGTATCAAATCAGAAGCTAAACAAATCAAAAGATATGGAAGAGTCATGAGAAACCTTATAAGAAAGATCAGAATATCTGTACCTTAGGCCGCAAGTGAACACACAGCTAGAAACATAAGGATCGGAAACAAACTCCTTCTTCAGCGAATCTACATGAATTAACGATCGTCTTATTATTTAAGAACCATGTCATAAGTTATTACTGATTCATCACTTGTGGTTGAGTAGATTAACGTATTATGGTTTCCTTCTATTTTTAGTAACCTTTCAGATTAAGTAACTTTCTATTTTAGTAAATTTCCCGATTTAATGACTTTTAGGGTTATAAATGATAATTAAGTAAACTTAAGGACCTAAAATGATCAACATTATAGTTTGGGTTTACTATGACACTTTTAGTAATTTAGGGTTTACACTTTTCATTTTATTAAAGTTCAGAGGCTTGCTTGTAAATTACCTATTTTATGTAAATTCTCATACGTGTATAATTTAAATCACTTCGTACATTTTCTCATGCAATTTCACACTAACCATATCGACGTCATGGCATTTGGAATTTAAGGTTGTTGTTTTACAATATAAAATGCAAGAGTTAAAAAGAAAGACATTATGTCAGTATCTTTACTAGCCCCCTTTTCTTGACCATTTTGATGACACAAAGCCAACATAAAGCCACCCATTTCAAAACTCCATAACACACCCAATATTTTACACACAATCACACGACTCGACAACTAAGCTTAACAAGACCAAGCACCTGATCACACGGACGTTTCCGGCCTTTAATGACCACACACATATGTTACACATCCACACACATGACTCGATTGCATATACTTTATCAAAATAAAAAGGTCACTAGGCCTTAAACAATTATTAAATACTCTCGACATTCTCCTAAGTGAAATCCTCGTTGTTCATTCAACTACCTTATAGTTCGGATATTTATTACTGATCACCTAAGTCCAGTATTTGCCTTTTCACAATTACTCACACATAAATATCATGTATTAGATCCACTACAAGACACACGCATCACTAATCAACTCCATGCACCACCTTTTACCTCAACACACACTCACACCATGCACATACTGACAGTCCCATATGCTCGACAACCTTAACACACTTAAATCACTCATCAGATTCTTGATAACCATCAGACAAGACCCACTACAATACGTACGTAAGATTACACCTTTATACCCCTCCCTATTCAACACATGTGCTGTTCGTTAATTCATGATCATTAAATGTTCAAGGTTCATTATTTCATGTTTCAGATCGAGACTTTTTTGATTAAAACAAGCGTATAAGATCGAGTCGTAAAATAAGCTCATACACACCCTTATATGGAGGACAGCATCAGATCCACAATCGTCCCACACACTTCATCATTTATGAGTTCTAAATATCTTTTATTCGTATTCCTTTTTACATCTATCAATATTCAGTTTTAGGTTAAACTCATGGACATGTCGAGGGAAGAAAAAAAAAACAAGAGTGGGTGATACCTTGTGTTGAACGAAATAAAACAACAGGAACCGAACCAGAGCCTTAGCTACGTCCAAGCACCAACAAGATCACGATCTACCACCCTTTATATCCTTTGGTTTTGAACGAGAATGGACCAAGAAGAATGCAGCAGCCGAGACTTGTGTTGTGATATTAGGGTTTTGTGTTATTATGATAATGAGAGAGGGATATGAATGTCATACGGTTTATACAAACAGCGAATGAGGCCCATAATTTTGGTAAATTGCTCAATTTGTGGGCTTTGATTTGAGGCCTTTATGTGATGACACATTTTCTTAAAATGACACAAGGGAAACTTCGGTCATTGGTATTTCATTTTAGGCGTGCCATATTTTGAATATAACAGCGTACATTTGTTTTTTTTTTTTTTTTTTTTTTTTTTTTTTTTTTTTGTCCAATTATTATCGTTAAATACTTAGGGTACATTCGGGATTAACTATCTTAATGTTTTAAACATCTTTTACGAATTTGAGATCAAGGGTAATTTGGGTATTTTTCGTGTTCAAAAATTTAGGGTTTTACAACTCTTCCCCTCTAACGGAAAAATTTCGTCCTCGAAATTTGAAGTCGCAAGGTTAGACAACGTCGTAGCAAATCGTAAAAGGTCGTCACGAACCATTCTCACGCCCGGGGAGGTTTTTCCAGAAGGATCTTCAAAACAAATGGTTTCTCATGACTCGATCAAAACAAGATGCCTTCAGATTCCTCAGAAGGAGACAAATTAGGTTGATTCAGAACAAAAGGTCCATGCAACATAAAATGGACGTTAGATGAATCTCCAGAAAGCTCACATGGAATACGAACAAGATTTCAAATCAAATTGACTGTGTCAACAGTAGAGAGCTCTTCACAGAGTTTTCCAGATTTATAACTGAGGTCAACAGAATGCAAAACGAGAGTCCAAACTCATCCAGATATCTAATGAACGAAAGCAGAGTATACGCATAGATAGGATGAACCTAACGTCTCACTAATCACGGATAATCCAACGGAGATTCAATTTCTATACTTCTTAGGTACTCCCCAAGATATCCTATGGCCACAATGAGTGCATGTTATATGGTGTAAGTATTATCACGTTGATCAGGCGTCATAATACTAGCACCACATAAATATGCCTTCATGATGATCATACTTTATCTCAAGTCGTAATCAAAACCACCTATCTTAATCCACCTAGTACTTCTACATCCTCAGAGGTCATCAAAAATCAAACACCATAACTAAGAGGAGAACGAACTACTCGAAGAGTAACGGAAAAATTTTAGAACGTCTATCAGAAATGGATACACCGCCAGCAGCGTCAATCCTTCATCACTCACCAGAATCAACTCAGACAACATCAGTGGTTACTTCAGAATTCTCATAACAAATCATCATCCCACATGCGCGCAGTCTACACAAAACGGAATTTCTAGCGGGAAACCTAAATCATTCAGGGGATCTTATCATCAGGTAACGGAAATTTTAGTAGGTCAAGCAGAAATGAATTTCATCATCCATAGCTTTATTCTTTACAGAATCAACTCTTCCAAACACAAACATTCGCTTCAGAATCATCGTCCATTCAAATACATGATCCTAAACTTCCTCCAAGTCCATGCAGTCTATCGTATGATCATAGGGTGTAGAGGAAATTATAAACTTGAGTCTGGCTCCTCAAGCCTTCGACACTTCTTCTTGGAACTGTGGTGTAGTAACGTGAATCTCCAGTATGGTCACTTGTGCATTCTTCCATCCGCGAGTCTGCTTCTGCTCTCAATTCACCTTAGTACAACTAAAATGGATAGAGAAGCAAGATTGCGGTTTAAGACATGTCTTCAGCATAGTTCGAGATTCGCCCACTGAACTCTCGTCATTGCCAGATGCATGGTAGTGTTGTCTGCTACAATCTCTAGGTGCCAATCAAGTCTGTTTCTTCCAGAATAAGGGTCCTTTTACCAGATGGTTTACATGCTTCTCTTTGTGCATAAAACTGAAATACTTCCCGGAGGTTACTCTCAGTTTGTCATCTCCCTTCTTAGAAGTCCTTGTGGTTGCTTCTTCAGTCCTTCAATCATTCACAGAGGTCGCCTGGTACGGAGTTTACAAAGATAGAATCAATCATTGATACGTTGAATTGAAAGGTGGTCATGGTAGTGATACGATTAGGGTTACGATAGTCAATACTCCAAAGTTTTCTCTTTCTTCTTCACAAGCTAACAGGGTATTCAAAATAAAACACCGAGGTAAACAAAATCATATTCCGTCATCTTCTCCAATTTCTCCACTTCTATGGCATCATGGTCCGTCAACCGGGATTGGTTCAAATTTTATTCTACTTCTCAACCAGAAAGGAAAACCCAAGAGTTCCATCATAGAACACCAGAAAATTTGCACAACAAACTTCCAATGCTAAAGTTTTCTAAGAGTGGATAATAGGTGTCAGGAGGCAATCAACAATCAATTGAGATCGAGGTAGATGCTACCATAGCAGTGTTAACAGATTTGAGTGGTTACCGGTTATCATAACGAAAGTGGGATGAAACATATTACTAAAGGTCACAAATCAGATACAGTAGTCCCTGGCAGCGTATGAGGGCCAGCCAATCCATATCTTAAAGACCACAGAATCGAATATATCAAAGCAAACGGATTCGTAGGATGAGTACGGTCGCCAAGCCAGACGGATAGTTCATATATCCCGGTCAAGTACATGGTTCATTAAAGTGTGGAAATAGATAAGCGAACAATTCAAGGTGTTGGAGTCTTGATTAGTTATTTAGCATAAGTGGCAGGTAGGTTGCGAGTCATCGGTAATACGAACATCGTATAACTGTCAAAATGAGGCATATCGAATCTCAGTTATCAGCGTCATCATGCTATGTTAACCATTTCACATCGAGACAAAATTATCGTCATATCCATGGCTAATAATCACCAGAGTTCTCATAGGGGTAGTAATACATCGGTTTGGGTATACGTTTGAAGTCAGTTTTAGTACAAGATATAAGACACAAGGTTGGGTTATTCTACTTTAGCATCAAATTGGTAATGGTTCATTTTCTTCATCATTACATAAAGCTTACAGAATTGAAGATTCAACAAATGGTTAATGTTGGGTCCTTCAGTACCCAAGGATCCTTAAAACAGGATTTGAATACAAATTAAGCTAAGTGTTAATTAAACCGAAAAAATTCTAAGCCAATGAGTGAACAGTCACTCAGTGAGTTACCTTAAAGGTGCTCAGGATGAATCTAAGAAGAAAGATTCACCACACAGTGAGGCGGTACTCCCTGAAGTGTTACTTTAGCCAAAGAAGAAGGTAATGGGTTCAGTGAGTGTTGGACAAGAACTCACTGAACCCCAGTCTCCTCAACAACAATATGTGATTGATGACTGAAGACTGAAGGCGATGACTGAAGAACCTGAAGCCTGAAAGAAAATCGGGAATAAGCGGGATGGTTTGAAAAGATAAGGACAAGTCTTATCGGGGCAGAAACAAACCATCCCAAAAGCGGCTACAAGTCAAGAAGTGTCAGAACTGACACTCGAGGACTTTTTGGCGCATTCCTATTGGTTCATGGAAATGAAAAACACTGTTGTAGTTGTCAGACATGCCTTCCTATTGTTTATGTATTTTTAATCTTTAGTACTCTTACATGTTTGCATATAAATAGAAAACAGATGGAGAAAAGTGGGTTAGGTATTTTGTGCAATAAAAGCTTAGACTTTTACAATACCCCTTTTCTCCTATAAAGAGTAACCAATCCCTGAGATAGCTCAGTGGGTCGATATTGTTACCACTTAAGCATCGCTTGAGTTTAGATAGGAGATACCATACCTTGTCTATTCAATCCCAAGTGTTTGTTCCACAAAACACTTGGGTAATAGATTCTTTGATTGATTTCTAATAAGAATTTAAACGTTGAAAAACATTGTGTTTTTATATTTAAGTTTTTACTTATAAGTTGTAATTAATCAAATACATCGTTTCAGTCATAAACACTATTAGATTAACTTTCTTGTTATCTCTAAGCGTGTTAAGGGAACAACAAGTGGTATCAGAGCCTCTGGTTTATAAAATCTTTTCAAAAACTAAGTGTGCACAAGGTTTTTAAAACCAAGATCCTACTATGGCTGATATTAATGTGCCCCAGCTAGTCGATAAAAAGGGTGGAAGCTTTTTAGCTGTTGCCCCCAGACTTGAAACTGGTAAATTTAGCAAGTGGAAAAAGCGAATGCTTTGCTTCTTGACTGATATGGAACCATACTACATCACTTGTGTCAAAGAAGGTCCCTATGTCCCAAAGACTGCTGAAGGTCTAAACAAGCCTGAAGCCCAGTGGACCATTGATGAGAAAAGGGTGGTCAATCAAGACCAGCGCCTAAAAAGCATCATTATATCTTGTCTTCCTGACGATATAATGTAATCAGTCATCAACTGTTCAACAGCCAAGCAAACTTGGGATGACATGATCAATAGCTTTGAAGGTCCCTCAGATACCAAGGAAAACAGGATAATGGACCTGAAACTTGAGTACAATACTTTCAGGGTAAAGGACTCTGAAAGTCTCTCTCAGACATATACCAGATACAAGACCTTGATAAACGAATTATCAAATGATGGTATAGTTTTGTCTAAGCATGAGATAAATGTTGGCTTTGTCAAAAGTCTCCCTGAGAAGTGTCTAAACTTCTCACAAGGCCTCAGGAATGCTAATCACATTCAGACCCTTGAGCTCCCTGAGATCTATGGGAAGTTTGTCTATGAAGACAACTTAATCTCTAGGAGATACCCAGACTCAAAAGCTCTTGAGACCAAAAAGGCCTTGACCTCCTCACCCATATCAACTGCCTTTTATTCTAATGGTGTTGTACAGGATTTTCAAGAGGATTCTGAAGATGAGATTGATGAAAGAACTGGTGATGAGTACCTAAATGATTTAAACTTGGAATTCCAAAAAAGGGCACTCCTTGCTAATTCAAAATGTTTCATCAAAAGAAATCAGTCCAACTTTTCAAAAGCCAAAGCAAATGAAACCACTGAATGTTTTAATTGTGTTAAAAAGGGTCATTTTTCTAGAGACTGTTATTCTAAAACCATCTCAGAACCCTCTTATAAATTCTCAGGAACTCGCAAGTTTCAACCTAGAATGCTACAGTCAACCCAACATTTTCAAAACAATAATGTTCAAAAGGGTCAAAAATACTTTGAAGCAAAATATAGGAAAGCTAAGGCTAAACTTGCACTTCTTGAAACTAATCCCTCAATGTCTCAGGCTGCTCAAATATCCAAACCTGTTCAGACAAAGAACAAGGTTCTTGTAGCAGAAGCTTATGACTGGGATGAAGAAGAGGTCTCCTCTAAAGGTGAGGAAATTAGAGTGAGTGCACTAATGGCACTTTCTGAAGGTGATCAGGTGGCTGCTGGAAAAAGCCATGCAAGGAATGGAGAGTGGGTGAACATAACCATGAAGAAGGTAAACACTTTTCTTTCTATGGATGATGATTCTGATTGGCAGTCCTATATGAATTATATTTGTGTAGATCTTAAGTTTGTTGAAGAACACAGGCTTAACTTGCTTTCAAAATATAACATTCTTGTATTAGAATTGAATAAATGTAGAGATGAATTACTTGTACTAAAACAAGCCAAGTTAGAAACTATTACTCTACAAATTCAAAACACTAAAATTTTGAAACAAAACCAAGCCCTACAAAATGAACTTAACAAAGAAAAGGCTGTCATTGAAGGCTGGACTAAAAAGAACCCCAAGGTTTTTGATACTATGGGTTTGGTTCCTAAGAAAACAATAGGAATTGACCAACTCACTGAAACCCCCAGTGAGAGTCATAGTGAAATGGCCTTTATTTCAGCTGGCATATCTTTTGAGCAAGAAACGCTACCCAAGTCAAATGACTGGATTGTCAGGGACAACCCAGTCAGTAAGTTACCAAACTTTGAGACTGGAAAAATCTTGCTACCTGAAAGTCAGGTTCTGAAAAATATCCTTGGACTTACTGACCAACCCTGTAGTACTGAGTAAGTAAATGAGTCTGAATCAGAATCATATCCACCACTCCCACCTCTGAATATCCTTCGGGGTGTTGCACCAAGCTCAAACCTCCTACCATTGGTCTACTCTCATTATTCTCCAAAGGAGAATCCAGGAATGGGAAAAACCATCCTGAAAAGGCAAACCCTTGAAGTCTCAGTAAATACTGATGACTCATCAACTTATGTCCCTTCTGAAGCAAAAACTGAAAGCCCTGATTCAAAAATTGATCAGTTGGCTGAAATGGTCAGGAAGCTGAGTGAGAAGATTGAATCTTCTGAGAAACCTTCTCAATCCAATAAGAAGGAACCCAAATCAGCTTCCTCAAGCACCAAACCAAAACCCTCCAAACCCCTGAAAAGATGTGAACTGTGTCACTTTACCAATCATTTCACTAATGATTGTTATAGAATCCTTTACTGCATAATTTGCAAAAAGGAGGATCACAGGACCTCTGATCATAAATCACACACAGCCACATCATAGATGGCAGGCTTTAAAGCTCAAGATTTAAAACACCCTTCTGATTCTAAACAGAAACAAAAACAAAAGGCCAAGCCTTTTGCACCTTGCCCTCACTGTGGATTTAATGACCACCTTCCTTAGGATTGTCTAATGGACAATAGTTGTGAAATTTGTGGAGATCCCACTCATGACACCTCAGGACATGATAAGGTCATTCAGACCAGAAGAGATATGACCGAGTCATCCTCTCAGTCTACTGAGTCTACCTCTGCAATCAAATACAAAACTTGTGGTAGCTCAGTCCACTCTACCACTGACTATGAATCAATTTTCACTTTTAGAAAGACCTCAAAAGTTAAGCCCTCCAAGATGTGGAGTCCTAGAAAGAACTAACTCAGTTTACCATTTGTGCAGAGGCATGCCAGGGATCCTGTTTGGCATCTAGATAGTGGATGTTCAAGGAACATGACTGGTGTGAAAGAGTTTCTGCATAAATATGTGGATGAATCAGGACCAAAAGTGATATTTGCTAACAATTCATCATGTCTCACTGAAGGTTATGGCTCAGTAAACTGCAATGGTATAGTCTTTACTAGGATAGCTTATGTTAATGGTCTTAAATGCAATTTGATCAGTGTTAGTCAACTATGTGATGCAAAATACATAGTTCAGTTTGATGATAAGCAAGGAACCCATCTTCAATGCAAAAAAGGAAGTTGTCCTTATTGCACCAAGAAGACAAGATGTTTATGTGTTAGACATGTCCAGTCTAACTCAGAATGGAACTTTTCTCTTTACTAAGGCCATTGATACCCTCAACTGGCTTTGGCATAAGAGACTCTCCCACTTGAACTTCAAAAACATAAACAATCTTGTGAAACAAAACAAGGTCCTTGGCTTACCATCACTTGTGTTTTCAAATGATAAACCATGCTCTGCCTGTGAAAAAGGTAAACATCATAGAGCATCCTTTAAAACCAAAACAAACTTTTCCATCAGGAACTACCTTTATCTTCTCCATATGGATCTCTTTGGGCCCATCAGTCCTAGATCCATTAACCATGAGAAGTATACTCTGGTCATTGTGGATGAATACTCAAGATACACTTGGGTTTACTTCCTGATCAAAAAGAGTCAGGCAGCTGAAATAATCATGTCCTTTGTCAGGAACATTGAAAATCAAAATGACATTAAAGTCAAACAGATTAGGACTGACAATGGAACAGAGTTCAAAAACTATGAACTTGAATGTTTCTGTGATGAGAAAGGAATTTCCCAAAAATTTTCCTCTCCTTACACACCTGAACAAAATGGTGTTGCTGAAAGGAAAAATAGAACACTCATTGAAGCAGCCAGGACAATGCTAAATGGATCAGTCCTTTCCAAACACTTTTGGACTGAAGCAGTCAAAACTGCCTGTTATACACAAAACAGATCCATCATTGTCAAGAGACATAGCAAAACCCCTTATGAGTTATTCATAATCACAAGGATCAATTAGGGAAATTTGATGCCAAAGCTGATGATGGATACTTCCTAGGATACTCACTTGTCTCAAAGGCCTTCAGGGTGTTCAACACTAGGAGACAGCAAACTGAGGAAACATTCCATGTTACCTTTGATGAGAGCACTGATGCAGTCAGTGTGTCTAACACCTCAGTGGAAGAGATAGGCATTGATGATTCATCAAAATACCCTCCTGATGAACATCATCCTGACAATGGTCCTTCCACTCAGTACCAAGCAAATGCTGACATCTCCTATTACATCATCCCTCACAACCTTCCTTACCCAACCATCACTGAGTTTGTTGAAGCACAAAGAAGTACTGATGCAATCATTCAGTCCGAACAAAGTGCTCAGGAACCAGACAATCACAGTGATGAGTCTACCCACTCAGACACTCAAGATGCTAAAGATCATCTTGTGTCAGATCCTGATCCTACCCATCAGGCCTCTACAAGTTCTAATCAGTTTCCCAGACCTCAAGACAGTTGGACTAGGTCTCAGGATATAGAACTTGTCAATAAAATTGGAGAGCCTACTGAAGGCATGCTCACTAGAAGCATGGCTACATAACTGAGAATAGCCTCAGCCAATGAATGCCTATTTGTGGACTTCATCTCCGCAATTGAACCCAAAAGTGTCATGGAAGTACTTAATCATCCAAGTTGGGTTCAGGCCATACATGATGAACTGGAACAATTTGAGAGAAACAAGGTAATGACCTTGGTCAAATGTCCTGAAGATGTTTCAGTCATTGGCATGAAATGGGTGTTCAAAAACAAATCTGATGAAAATGGCATAGTCATTAAAAACAAAGCCAGACTTGTAGCCAAAGGCTATAACCAACAAGAAGGCATTAACTATAAAGAAACATTTGCACCAATAGCAAGGATGGAAGCCATCAGGATATTCCTTTTTTTTTGCAACCTACATGAACTTCAAGGTGTACCAAATGGATGTTAAAAGTGCATTCTTAAATGGTTCACTGAAAGAAGAAGTTTATGTTCAGCAGCCTCATGGATTTGAAAGCTGTGAGTTTCCTGACTATGTCTGCAAGCTTAACAAAGCCCTTTATGGACTGAAACTAGCTCCCAGGGCATGGTATGAAACTCTCTCAGTCTTCCAGATCCAAAATAAATTTGTCAGAGGCAAGATAGACAACACATTGTTTATCTACATGAAAAATAATGATGTCATACTTGTACAAGTATATGTTGATGATATCATCTTTGGCTCAACAAGTTATAAACTTTGCAAACAGTTTAAAAAACTGATGGCAAAGAAATTTGAAATGAGCATGATGGGAGAACTGACTTACTTCCTTGGTCTGCAAATCAAGCAGACTGATAAAGGAACCTCTATCAGTCAAGAAAAGTATGTCAGAAGCGTACTGAAGAAGTATGAGCTCAGTGACTGTGCCTCAGTCAAAACTCCCATGGTACCCCCAAACAACCTTGGTCCAGACCTAACTGGAAAACCAGTGAATCAAACTCTTTTCAGAGGAATGATAGGATCACTGATGTATCTACTTGCATCAAGGCCTGACATCCAATTCTCAGTCTGTTTGTGTGCCAGATACCAATCTGACCCAAGAGAATCTCACCTCACAGCTGTCAAAAGGATACTCAGGTACCTGAAAGGTACTCCAAACCTTGGATTATACTATCCAAAATGTTCAGGCTTTGATCTCAAAGGATACTCAGACTCTGACTATGCTGGATGCAACATGGACACGAAAAGCACCTCAGGCTCCTGCCAAATCCTTGGTGGAAAACTAGTATGTTGGAGTGCTAAGAAGCAACAATTAGTTGCCATGTCCTTAGCTAAAGCTGAATATGTTGCAGCAACAAGTTGTTGTGTAAATGTACTCTGGATGAAAAGTCAACTCAGTGACTATGGAATTCAGTACAAGATGGTTCCTATCTTTTGTGATAACACAAGTGCAATTGCCATCTCAAACAACCATTGTAACACCCCCAAATTTAGATATGCAACGGAATAGAGATTTGGGGAGTTACTTATTAGTTTCACAGTCCAAGTCATAGAAAACGAACTCTAAAATGAGACGTTTTAAAAAAAACAACTCCATTCGATAATATTAAAGAAAATTCAGAGTTTTGCAGCATAACATGGTCCCAATACATCAATACATAAATTGTTAAAAAAGTTTATCGAATGGAATTATAGTAATATAAGTCTTCATTTAAGCAAAAGACTCGAAAATGCTTCCCCGATGCTATCACCTTAAGGACCTGAGATAAAACATGCTAAAAAGTCAACACGAATGTTGAGTGAATCCATAGAGTTTAATTATAAGCAGTTGATCACAATAAATAAGTTATAAAAGCGACTAAGCAACAAATGCAAAGTATAGTAAAGTTATTATTGCACTAAGCTCGTGACCCCGAACATTAACATTATGGTGGGATATTCTAGCAGAATATAAATTTGGCCTTCGACATAGGTAATAGCCATACCTAATCAACAATACGAATACAATACACGTGATAGCCTCACTGGCAAATTTGGGCATGAGGGCTGTCGTACCCAATAGATCTATTTACTGTATTCGCGTTCACTTGCAAGTGATTAACGGTTCACGATAAGGAAGGGACTTTCGGCTATGGGAAACTTTGGCAAAGATAATAACCGGATAGCAAACAATTTCAAAGCATTGTGATCATAAATATTTATAGCATGTATCTCCCCCACGGAGTTTGTAAAATAATTGAAGTAAAAATTGGGGCTACGAACTCACCAATAATGAAGTAGCAACGGAAATCGAAGAAGTGTGCACGTCGAGAAAAACCGCGAAGATCACAAGTGACCTAAAAATACAACACGACTTAGGCTCGGGGATTAAAGTATATTACTTATATTTGTGATTTAACTCAGTACTTATACTCTTAATATCATATGGTCATTTATTTAAAAGTATTATAGCAAGACATGGGTCGAAAGACGTTTATAAAAGCTTACATGGTTTAAAAATGCAAAGCTGATAGAAATTTTATAAAATTGCCGAACTAATCGGGTCGCCATTTCTAAACCGTAAAGGGTAAAAATATAAACTTTATATGCTTGGAAAGGTGTAAATCTGTAAATTTTAAAACTCAAGGTCTCACCTAATTGAGAACTTCACAAAAGGGGTAAAATTACCAATTTGTCCCTGTGTCTCTATGCAGTTAATTCCAGCATCCAGTTAGGCTTAGGAAAAAGGGCAAATCTTTTATTCTACAGGTCTAATAGACACAAAGCCAGTGGGAAAAGTTTTCTACATGTCTTAGCTCAAACTTTCATGTTTTGACAAACATAGGGTTCTGTGTAATAGTTTGGAGAAAATGGCCTATCAAATCTGACATGCATTTCTGGGTAACTTTTAGTGTAGGATTTTTATTAAAATCATCATGAGGTTTTAAGATGTATGGCTTTTTGATAAAAGACCCTGAGACATAGGGTTAACTCACTATATTTTTCTTTTAGCTCAAATGGTTAATGAAATAAAATGGTGAGGTCGTTTTTGGGCTCCAGAAAAACAGGGCAGATTCACTTTTCAAAGTTATGATCTAGCTTAACAACTCTTGCATTTATAGCATAATCAAACTTAACTATCTATCTAAAGTCCTATATTCATATGAAAACTTAATCAAACCCTCTAATATAGTGTATGCAAGAGATGTTTACTTCTATACTAGAAAGCTTATAAATAAATCATGATATAATGAATTTGAATGAGAAAAAGGGATTAGAAACAAACTAGCACTCTAGGATCTTCAAGTCTAGCACTAATGTAGCTATGAAAAATCAAACTCCAAGGTGTCCTTGGCCTTGGAAAGCCACGAAATTCAGCAGCAAAAAAAGAGAAATATGCAGAATTTTTGGAGAGAAATAAGTTTGGTGATGCACTCTATGTAAAATTTAACCTATTTATGTAAGAATTACACTAGTGGATAACACATGTGAGATGTTTAGCTATATCACCAAGCCACATGGCTTGGTGGAGTCTTAAAACCAGCCACCTAATGGGTGAGTGAGTTAGTGGGATCTTTTGAAGTATTATTTAGGTTATAGTGTGTGTTATGATGTAATTTTTGATCCCGGTAATTTAAAACGTGTAGTTTTAAAGACACGAAAGTTAAATAAATATCAAAACATAGTATATTTTGTAAAAATGGTTGCATTTAATTTAAAATGAGTAATTTTGATGTTTCATGTATTTCCCGAGCCTTCCGGAGTGTTACAATGTCTTTAGAGCTTAAACCGCGAGCCGAAAACGCGTAAAACGTAAAATGTGCACACTTCGCGTAGAAATAGAAAATTAATTTATTCCATGTGAAAACAAGTATGTGGGGGAATATAAATCATATTAATGGGTAGACTGGGCATAGTCTGAGTCAAATTACAGATTTAAGTGTACGCGTCTCAACGTACGCGGGTAACTTTCCTGGTAAAAGTCAAGTTACTTAAAATAGAAAAATTAAGTAATTAAAATTAGTAAAATTAGTGACCTGAAATGTCTCGGTTGTTACAACCATGTTCTTCATCAGAGAACAAAACACATTGGTATTAGATATCACTTCATCAGGGACCATGTCATGAATGGTGACACTGAACTACACTTCATTCCTACTTAATATCAGCTAGCTGATATATTTACCAAACCGTTGGATGAACCAACTTTCACAAGACTGAAAGCTAAACTAGGAATGTTGGATATTGAGAATCAGTCCACTGATTGAGTCCATCCAACTAAGTATAAATTCTGAAAACCCCAGGTCCCTGACTCAATGTTTTCCCCAGTGAATAAGATCACTGAAGTACCTACCCTGAACCTTTGTACCTCATGAACAAAACCCGAGTCCTGAACAAGCAGGTTCACTAAATGAAGAGTCGTTCAGGGCCCTCAAGGGACATTCAATGCTAACTTAAATGCTCTAAGTATCTAGTTAGTAAATATCTGAGGTTGTTAACTGAATTCTTATTTAATATAAGAATATTTGTTCTTTTGCCTTTCTGGCATGCACCTCATTGGCCCCCACATTCTCACTTGGCATTTAATGTCTCTCTAATCACATTACAGATATGTGATGACTCAACCCTGCAAATTACACTTTTTATAGACGGCACAACTGTTTGCCTTGACAGTTGCGCAAAACCGGGATAGTAGAGTGGTTGAGCATTAAATGCGGATCTCAAACGTTTTATACAAAATGATTTTCAAAATTATATTTTGAGAAATTAAAACCGCTTAATGCCCAAAACACCCTCCACTTCACTTCCCTATAAATACCCCCCGAACCAAAAAACACACACATGTTTTTTTTTTAAAATCTTAAGCAAATTCTTGCCTTTTCTTTCAAAACAAAATTTTGTGTGTGTGTTCTTAGTCTTTAGAAACCCAGACCTTTGTTGTTCTTGCAAACCCAAGACCTTCCAACACAAATGGCTACTTCTAAAGCTATTACATACGCCCCTAATGTGGAATTCCTCATTTAGGGTGTAGATATGACCAAAAACAACGTGGTAGGAAACTTTGCCTATCTCCAAAAGTTTTGGGCGTACAGGAATGTAGTTAAATACCTTCAAAACAGCTTCCTTGCTACCGCGTTCACAAAGACCCCCTCTGTCATATATCATGACTACCTGAGGGAATCTTGGTGTACTGCAGTGGCAACAAGCCCTGAAGACACCAAGGACTCAATTATCAAATTCTTAGTGATGAATGGGAGAAGGACCCTCTCCCTTGATTACAAAACCTTCAACAAAGCCACTGGCCTTGATTTCGCTGAGAATTTTGAGCCCAACCCCACTAACCAAGAAGTTAAAGCGAAATTTCTTTTTCTAGGGCCACATGACCCCAAACAACCTGATGTGGCCCAGGTTTATTATTGGCCAAGGCACCAATAATCAAGGCTTGGTTTCCCCCAGCCTGGAGGATCCTGATGACTTTTGTCATTCAGGTCCTTGGAGGCAATAAATCCTCTATGGAGCAGTTGAATGCATCACAACAATTGATGGTGTTCAGTCTCCTGGAGGGTAGAAAAATAGACTTCAGAAGAATAATCTTCCGTGACCTCGTGGCCAAGCACTCTGGAAAATCTAGAAAAACACACATGTCTTATCTTAGGTTTATTTCTGTGTGCTTCAGACCTTATTAGGCTCTGATTATGTTAGGCCTGACGTCTTACATAAGGCCAACTATTCTATAGACCTCACTGAGGTACAACCAGTACCCCTGATCAACTATATGCTGATAGTTATTCAGGGGGAAAAAGCAATCTCACCCATTCCTTCTCCTAAAAAGCAGGAGAAGAAGAAAAAGAAGGCAGGGACAAAGAAGGTGGTGAAACCCACACCACTCGCCCTTGGATCTTCTGCTTCAAAAGAAGGGAAAACGGCCAAGACCTTAGAGACACCCATCATTGAGACCCTCTTGACCTTAAAAGAAAAGCCAACGGAGGGTACTCAGAAATCATCCTCAGTATCCTCGGGTAAAACCCTTCCTCATGGCTTTACTAACATACACAAATTAGTGGGGTCAGGAACCTCCACCCAATCACATCCCAATGAAGGCACTGATAAATCACAATCTATGCCTGAGGGAGAAAAGGGTCCTGAATCCTCAGTAGAGCAGCAATACTCTACTGAGAAAAGGACCCACACCCACTCACATCCTGCTTACGGCCCTGAGAAATCACACTCAGGGTCTCAGGAAGTCAAGGACCCTAAATCCCCAAAAGGGCAGCACAACCCTGATGGGAAGGGGGTCCATCAAAAATCACAAACTGTGCCTAGTGATAGTACTGGAAATACCCACCAGTGCTTGGAGGCGCACATACGGACAAAGACTCAAGGGGCATGCAACCACCCACTGATATGGAACCACAACCCCCTCAAGGCGGATCCATTCCCTTGGGAACTGACTCCAAAAGCCAGGCTGAGCAAACCCACTTAGTTATTATGGCCGGGTCAGGACCTGGCCAAAACCAGCTGCAGATTCAGTCAATGGTGGATTTTCTGGCTGTTCTCTTGTCTGATGAAGAGCTCGTCATTGACAGTGAGGCAGAAGTGTTTGAAGCAGGTGATGATATGGATACTGATGCTCTACCAACTGAACAATCGCATCAGTCTTCTCCACCATAGGGTGAAGAATCAGCATCTCAGGCTGATTATTCATCGGACTCTGAATCATCCTGCCAAGCCAATCTCAGGAAGTATGACAACATTCTTCCTCTCACTGAAAGACAGTTGGTCAAGTTCTTATAGAAAGCCAAAAATGCTCTCTTTCAATGGCTCACTAAAGAAATCTTTGACCAACATTGTGAAGCAGCAGTTTATTATCTCAACTTGAAGGAATCTGTTGAAGCTTATCATGATGACATTAATGAACAACAATCAGGGATTTCCTACTCCTTGACAACTCTTGATCAGAATCTTAAAATGTTCAATGCTACTCTTTGCCACATTACCAAGAGCGTTGCAACTATTCAAGAGTTAGTGAAAGATGACCCTGTGCTCAACAAGAAAATTCTTCAGGCTTCTGAGACCTATCAGCAACAGTCAGCTTAGTTCACTATGCTTGTCAACATGCTGACATCCACCAACCTTCAAGGTCTCAGCTCTTCAATGGACTCCATCAAGTCTTCCATGGTTCTTATGGAGGCAAATTTGGCATCTTGGGCCAAGTCTTCGAATTCCTTGGCCTGGAATCTTGGGCCTTGGATGACTTCTATAGAGGCTTCTCAGGCATCTCTTGATGCAAAGGTGACCAATCTTTAGCAAGACACCTCAAACATCAAATCCATGATGACTGATATCTATCAGGCTTTCAAAGGTCAGGCTGTTCCCTCAACTTCAGTGAGCAATCCAAGTCTTTCTCTGACAATGGCTCAAGCAACAGTTGAGGGGGAGAAAGTCACTGAAGCATCTTTCAGCCAACAACCTTCTTCTCACACTGAGGGGGAGATTCCTGAAACAACCCCATCATCAACTCACCAAGATAAAGGCAAAAGCATTTTCAGTACTACTAAGCCAGAACCTACAATATTGGCGCCTGCTACCCAGGTCATAAGGCCTGACCTTGATGAACCAGTCAAGGTCACTTATGAAATTAATGGAGTGATGCATCTTCTCACTGATGCTGAAATTCAGGCTCATACGGAGAAGGAAGAAGGGTTGAAGAAAGCAGCTAAAGAAGAAAGGCTGAACAAGTCTGCTCTTATCCAGGTGGTCAGTGAAGAGGCTGAAAAGCTTGGAATTGAACCAAAATCCCTTGCTGGAAGAAAAGGTAGTGAGAGCTTTGTGAAACTCAGAATGCTGAGATGATTGCTCTCAGGCAGAAAAGGGATGAAAGGTTGAAAAAGGCTGAGGAGATAAGGAAAAAGAGAATTGAGAGGTACCAGTGGGTTATGACAAGCAGATTGAGACCTAAACCAATCACTGATGTCAAGATTCACCAAAATACCAAGCTTGTTATCATCAGTGTCTTCAGAAGTCTAGAAAAGAGAGACTTTGAGGTTCATGATACCTTTAGATTCTCTGACTTTGGGATCACTGAATTGGATGAATTGGGTCCAATCATATTTAAAAAGTCGAACGTTGTCGTCAAAGAACTAATGTAATCCTTGAAGCTAAGATATGAAAAACTGACAGCAACACCTGATGAACTTGGTATTCCCTCACTTCTCCCAGCTCCAGCCAGTCAGCCTGCTCCCTCTCAGTCTTCTAGAAGAAAGAGGAAGCAAATTGAGTCTGAGCCTGAGATAAAAGTTCCAGGCCTTGAATGCAACAGAGCCCTCCCTGAAGGAGTTACATTTGTGAACAACTTGGTCATTGAACAACCTGAGAGTGGTCTCTTCTTCACTGATGTGTTTGGTGATCAAGCCTTCCATAGATGGAATGACATTGATAAGGCAGGAATTAAAACTATGCTTAGTTACCTCATGATGGCCTCCCAAATACAGAGTCCTGAAAATGTGAGGTTCTGTCAAGACCTGAGAACCAAGATTCAAGAGCATCCTGACCAACATGAGCTGGAATCCAAAAGACCAAAGCTTGAAGCCCTTGGGTACAAATTGGATTGAATAATCTGCAACACCACCACTATCCTGTACTTTGTTTAGTTGTTAGGACTTATGCAAACGAAATTAATAAAATGATGGCCCTTTGTTTTGTTATTTCAGTGTCCTTAATTACTTTATAGTGTATTCAGTATGAGAAGAAATTATTAGCTCACACATAACTGATCAAAACACTTAAGCATAATTGATGAACTCAAATAAGTACATTTTATTACTATCATTTATCCTATTTATTTGACTTGTTTTATTATATTATCTGTGAGAATTGATACGTTAATGTTTACTTTTGTAATTCTCAGGTAAAAACAAGTATTATGTGAAACTTGGCGATTTTGGACTAATTATGGAGCAAAACAAGCATGCAGTTAAGAGTCTACTGAAATGTACAAGATCAAGACATTCTGCTCCAGATACGCCGCATCTTGCTTATTACATACGGCGCATCACTATCAAGATTTCACAAGATACGATCCAAGACAGCAAGGACATGCGCCGCATCTGAGAATGGAGTTACGCCGCATCTTCTGGCGGTGTACGAATATTCCTGAATATATTAATCTTGGACCCCACGCGAAGTTAAGTCAATGCGCCGCATCTACTTATTAAATGCGCCGCATCCTACCCTAAGACAGAAACTATAAATACCCCAAGACCAGACGAATTTCAGAGGTTAAAAGGTTCGACATTTAGCTAAGGACGAAACAGAAGAAACCCTAGGACGAATTCAGTCGAGGTAGCAGCACAAGACACACCTTGAACGAAGATACAAGAGCTGTAAGAAGGTCCTGCATGTATTCAATTCATTAAGTAGTTTTGTTTTATTTTATTAGTAAACTTTAATTCATCAGGATTGGTGGCTTGTGTAATGTGACAACGGAAAGGTTGCACTCCCTTAAAACTGCTTTCCCGTTAATTAAAGTTTATATGTTGATGTCTTTGGTGACTTTTATTAGTGCATTGATAACCTCTGTGTCTAGCTGAGCGTTGATCGGGTCGCCATACCTCTGCCCTCGCCTATTTATTAGATCGCCTATGCATTCTATCGTCTGTAGAAAAGTAGGAAGAAAGATAAATAGGATAGTCATAAGTAATCATGAAGGGTTTACTCGCCGATAAGATTAGAACGAACGAGAAAGGACTTAATCTCGGTGTGTTGCATCGAACTATACACTTCATATAAAACTAGCAATAAAACAAGTGACAAGCTACTTAACTATCAGGACAGGTCTTCTTATTGTCTCGAGTATTTATCTGTGTACGTGTGTGCTACTCGCTGATTCGTGCCTATTAGTTAATTTATTATTTAATTGCAACCAAATTGTGCCAGTCTCTCAGGCTGAACCCCCTTGCGTTAGAATTAGGTTGTATAGCTAACTTAAGATATTAAAATACAGATTAGAATAACTAGATAATACGTTCCACTCTTAGTGATCGACACTCTACTTACCATTATATACATACTGACCGGGTACACTGCTCGTTAAAGTGTGTGTGTTATAGATAAGTTGGCCAAATATAAATTTAAAACTTGAATACTGCTAAAACCACAACGACATACCGTGGGTATAAATTAGAGCATACGCACACGCGCATCAAGTTTTATCGAGCGCGGCGTATTGCTTTTCTGAATAAAAGTCTAATTTATTTTTAACATATTAAGATACGGCGTATCCCATTTATAGGATACGGCGCATCAACAGCAGATATCATCAGATTTTATTTTACTTTGATTGTTTCACTCTTCTTTTGCACGAGTAAGTTTTATTTCAGGAAGATGGACGATCCGGATATTACAATGGAAGAATATATCAGATTTGAAGAGGAAAGAGCCTTGAGCAATAATGGGATCTACGATTGGGAAAGAGCAAGATATGATGCACAAGTCATCATGGATAAAGAACCCACGATGGAAGAATACTTGTTATTGAAGCAGAAAAAGTCAGGGAGAGAAAGAAACAAATTGCCATTTCGACACACTTGGACTTTATCAAATGATGAAGATGAAGAAGAATCATACAATTTTGGTGCAATTAGGTTTCCGGCAATAGTTATTGATGATGTTATTTCTCCGGAAGTTGCCCAATATGAAGAAGAGTCACAAGTGTTTGATTTGAATGAAAATCCGGCAATTGTTTACAAAGAAGCTTATTCATCCGAAAGTGCGTATGATGAAAATGAAGATGAATGTGGGACAATGGTGTTTAGTGCTATTACTTGTGATTTTCCACCCGAGGTGGAAGATATATTCTCATCATATCAAAAACACCATGATAATATTCCCTCGGATGAAGATTATGAGTATTCTGATATTGAAAAGTTTGATGCTATTGCGTACGATAGCATACCACAGTTACCACAACAAACGGAAGTATTTAGGTGTGGAACGGATAAGCCAGATTTTGACCCAACGAGGGATTTTGAAGAAATCTGGGATTAATTATTTAAGAATGAAATTCGGGACGATGCTGAAATTGCAAGACCACTAGTTGAAGATGGAGATTCACTAGATGAATTGGAGTCACCTACAACACAAAGTGGTACAAATTTGTTTAATATTATTAATCCCGTTACTAATAATCTTGCTAGTTTTCCTAAACAGGTTGCAAAACAAAAAGTTGATGAGGTGAAATTTATTACACTACCAATTGAAGCACCTGTGATCAACCCATATTTGGTGGAGCTCGAAGAAGAGTTTGGTGATGAGCTCTTTAACATTGCTATGATTGATGAAGATGACGATTTCGACCCTATGAAGGTTATTGAGGAACTTGAACTTTTACTTGCCAAAGACCCTTTCTCATCTTCTGCGGAAGTCAAGGGACGCCTTATTACCAAAGAGACTAACCAAGAAGAAAGGAGACTCATTTTTTCTCAACATACTACTCTTTCAGATGAAGTGGTCAAGTCATCCAATTTATCAACCAAACTGGGTATAAATAGGGAAGATGTAGATATAGTGCCAAGGTATGATCTTTATGTGTTTCTTCCATCTTTAATAGTAAATTTACACTATTTTCGTGTTTATTGCTACTATCACCCGCACTTGATCCCAAGTGGGGGGAACAACACCCTATTACACAGTAAATAAGGGTGGAGTCAATCTCGTGACTCGAACAAAAACAAGCACTTCGTGGGAGGCAACCCATGCTTATCTTTTAATTTATTTTCTGATTTTGTATTGAGTCAGTCAGGCCCGCAGAGGATACGGCGCATCTCAATCCTGAGATGCGACGCATCTCCTGCACTGGTCATATCTTACTTTATTTTTCTGCATTTTTACTTTTGACTTTAAAACTTTTTGTCAGTTTATTTTAATGCGGCGCATCCCTGGTTAAGGATGCGACGCATCTTCTATTCTGATTCGTAATTATTCCAGGCTCGATACGGCGTATCTTCTTCCATAAGATACGGCGCATCGACTGACCTGATGATTTTCATTTTAATTTTTACGTTTTATTTTTACTAACTACTAATGTATTATGCAAGTTTGAACCTTCTTAACTTAGGTGTGTTTAAAGCCTTGGTGGTATTATAGATTCCTGCATTTCCTGTGGATACATCAAATATGAAGCTTAAACGTTCTAATCCACAAGAAGATGATTTTTGCTCTTATACAACTAATGGAGGATCATACCGAGCAAATCTCAGGGGAGTTTTTCTGTTCTAATTCTTTTATTTTCCAGTTTTTAACCTTTGATACAAACAACGAGGACGTTGTTTAACTTAAGTGGGGGGATTGGAGAATTAGAACACTTAACACTTACTTGTCCTAAACTTTTTCAAAATATGCTTAAAATGTGCTTAATATATCAAAATTTAAAAATTTTTAGCATGTTTGTTTAAAGTCTAAGTTGCATAGCTGCACACATGACGTTATTTTCAAACATTGTGATTTTTAAAAATTCACAAATCTATGAGTGTGCCGGTGACTTGTAAACTTTAGAACTTGGCTTGTATACTATTCGAGACCACCATAATAAGTATTATTTTTTATAATTTGAATGACTTGTCTAAATTGGTAAAATTCTAGGATTACACCCAAATAGCCTTTATATGTTATATGTTATTAGCTAACTACACTGGTTAGTTAACCCCCGTATAAACCCTTTTGTTACTCTCACTATTAGAGTAAGATACCCCTAGAAAAATACTCAGAGCCATTCCTTTCGTTTCTTACACCTTTGTTATAATGTATCGTTATACCCTTACACCTTAGCCTACCCTGTAGATTAAAATCCGTGGTTGGTTAGTTGCTTTAGGCAAAGTGTGTTTCCTTACATTACCTGTGTTCGCGTGCGTAATTCATTATCTTTGGTTAGGTCGGGAAATTGCACAATGCAATTGGAGTGAAAGTAAATATTGTATATCTTTGAGTTTATTTTTCGTGTGTTTACTACTTTCACTATTACTGTTATTTCTGAAGTTATGAAAAGTATGGAAAAATTATCCAGAGTTATCATTATAGTGATGTGGTGAAATTTTACACATCTATGTTTATGTTTAAAGTTAAAAAAAAAAAAAAAAAAAAAAAAAAAAAAGGAAAAGTTGGAAGTTTGTTTTAACCAACTTATGTAAAGTTTTGTATTAAGTGGTCGATATCACCACTAGTTGTTGTATACTATATCTATGGATTGAATGGGAGTTGAACGTTATGGGAACGCCAACTAAAGGATATTCTTTGATTGAGATCTTGTTGAGTATAATTCGTGTCTACCTAAAGCGTGTGTTTCAAGTGTTAAAGCGTGAGTTATTCAATGATATGAGTCTTATTCATGGGATGGTTGGGATAGTGATTAACCACACTTAGGATTTTAATTTATCTGTTTTGTTTATTTTTCATTTTTACACCAATTTGTATCCCAAATATTATCCATACCCTATATCATTCTTTATCCAAACCTTTGATTTATTGACATTATGGATTTGAGCAATCTTAAATATCGTAGTCGTGGATTCGGCTATGTATTTATGATTTTGTCGCCCTTTTTGATATAATATTATTGGTGAAGATTACTTGGTCCTATCTTTAGCCTATTCGAGTTAAGGATTTGAGCAATTGCAAGTATCGTGTTCATGGATTCGATCATGTATTTGTGATTTTGTCGCCTTTTCTGGAATTTGAGATCGATAGAGATTAAGGAGAATGATTAACCCTTTAAGCCAACAAACCCTTTTTACCGCTTTATACTTGTTATTCCTTGGCTTTAGTGGGGGAGATGTGTATACTTGCCAAGCTTATGATAGAATATTTGTCACGACTGGACAGTTAAACGATTAGATTTGCTTTTATCAAAATATTTTATTTTACTTCTAATTCGTTAAGTGTTTGGTTGTGTGATTATGACAAAAATAATACATGCTTAAATATAAAAATAAATCCTAATATCTTTTAGGATACATTTTCATAAGATTAATTCTAAGGTTTACTTGGGGACAAGTAAAGTTCAAGTGGGGGGATATTTGATGAACTCAAATAAGTACATTTTATTAATATCATTTATCCTATTTATTTGACTTGTTTTATTATATTATCTGTGAGAATTGATACGTTAATGTTTACTTTTGTAATTCTCAGGTAAAAACAAGTATTATGTGAAACTTGGCGATTTTGGACTAATTATGGAGCAAAACAAGCATGAAGTTAAGAGTCTACTGAAATGTACAAGATCAAGACATTCTGCTCTAGATACGCCGCATCTTGCTTATTACATACGGCGCATCACTATCAAGATTTCACAAGATACGATCCAAGACAGCAAGGACATGCGCCGCATCTGAGAATGGAGTTACGCCGCATCTTCTGGCGGTGTACGAATATTCCTGAATATATTAATCTTTGACCCCACGCGAAGTTAAGTCAATGCGCCGCATCTACTTATTAGATGCGCCGCATCCTACCCTCAGACAGAAACTATAAATACCCCAAGACCAGACGAATTTCAGAGGTTAAAAGGTTCGACATTTAGCTAAGGATGAAACAGAAGAAACCCTAGGATGAATTCAGTCGAGGTAGCAGCACAAGACACACCTTGAACGAAGATACAAGAGCTGTAAAAAGGTCCTGCATGTATTCAATTCATTATGTAGTTTTGTTTTATTGTATTAGTAAACTTTAATTCATCAGGATTGGTGGCTTGTGTAATGTGACAACGGAAAGGTTGCACTCCCTTAAAACTGCTTTCCCATTAATTAAAGTTTATATGTTGATGTCTTTGGTGACTTTTATTAGTGCATTGATAACCTCTGTGTCTAGTTGAGCGTTGATCGGGTCGCCATGCCTCTGCCCTCGCCTATTTATTAGATCGCCTATGCATTCTATCGTCTGTAGAAAAGTAGGAAGAAAGATAAATAGGATAGTCATAAGTAATCATTAAGGGTTTACTCGCCGATAAGATTATAACCAACGAGTAAGGACTTAATCTCGTTGCGTTGCATCGAACTATACACATCATATAAAACTAGCAATAAAACAAGTGACAAGCTACTTAACTATCAGGAAAGGTCTTCTTATTGTCTCGAGTATTTATCTGTGTACGTGTGTGCTACTCGCTGATTCGTGCCTATTAGTTTAGTTTATTATTTAATTGCAACCAAATCATGCCCGTCTCTCAGGCTGAACCCCCTTGCGTTAGAATTAGGTTGTATAGCTAACTTAAGATATTAAAATACTGATTAGAATAACTAGATAATACATTCCACTCTTAGTGATCGACACTCTACTTACCATTATATACATACTGACCGGGTACACTGCTCGTTAAAGTGTGTGTGTTATTGATAAGTCAGCTAAATATAAATTTAAAACTTGAATACTGCTAAAACCACAACGACATACCGTGGGTATAAATTAGAGCATACGCACACGCGCATCAATAATTTATATCCAAATAGGGGGAGATTGTTGGGTCCTTTAGTACCAAAGGATCCTTAAAATAGGAATTCAATACAAATTAAGCTAAGTTTTAATTAAACCGAAAACATTCTGAGTCACTGAGTGAATAGTCACTGAGTGAATAGTCACTCAGTGAGTTACCTTCAAGATGCTCAGGACGAATCAAAGAAGAAAGATTCACCACACAGTGAGGCGGTACTCCCTGAAGTGTTACTTGAGCCAAAGAAGAAGGTAATGGGTTCAGTGAGTGTTGGACAAGAATTCACTGAACCCTAGTCTCCTCAACAAAAATAAGTGATTAATGACTGAAGACAGAAGGCGAAGACTGAAGAACCTAAAGCCTGAAAGAATGGCGGGAATAAGCGGGAAGGTTTGAAGAGATAAGGACAAGTCTTATCGGGGCAGAAACAAGCAATCCCTAAAGCGGCTAAAAGTCAAGAAGTGTCAGAACTGACACTCGAAAACTTTTTGGCGCATTCCTATTGGTTCTTGGAAATGACAAACACTGTTGTAGTTGTCAGACACGCCTTCCTATTGTTTACGTATTTAATCTTTAGTACTCTTACATGTTTGCCTATAAATAGCAAACAGATGGGGAAAAGTGGGTTAGGTATTTTGTGCATTAAAAGCTTAGACTTTCACAAAACCCCTTTTCTCATACAAAGAGTAACCAATCCCTGAGATAGCTCAGTGGGTCGATATTGTTACCACTTAAGCATCGCTTGAGTTTAGATAGGAGACACCATACCTTGTCTATTCAATCCCAAGTGTTTGTTCCGCAAAATACTTGGGTAATAGATTCTTTGATTGATTTCTAATAAGAATTTAAACGTTGAAAAACATTGTGTTTTTATATTTAAGTTTTTACTTATAAGTTGTAATTAATCAAATACATCATATCAGTCATAAACACGATTAGATTAACTTTCTAGTTGTCTCTAAGCATGTTAAGGGAACAACAGTTAACATATGGGTTTCATGGGAAGCTTAATGTTAAAATCCTTAACCATTCCTATGCTACATCGGGGTGAAGGTTTTCAGAATTACTGATTCATATTATTACTGAAGATTTGGGATTTTTCAATCTTCAGTTCATTTATAAAAGAAAGCGTTTTGGTGTTCGTTCATGGATGGCAATTCAAGACATTAGAAGACTAGATTGGATGTGTGATACTGATTCGTAATTATGAAGATCAAGGTAGCTTATTTTTTGTCCCCTAATTTATGATTACAAAAATGGGAAGAAGATTTATAAAGAAGAATTGCAACTTGAAGATCCTTGGTATAGCATGTTATTTAATTTCACGTGGTGAGCTTAAGGGGAATATTTTATTCATGGAAGATCAAGAAGGTTTTGTAATTATCAACTAGGGGAAGATTGTTAGGAATTATAATTTGAGTTGATAAGTACAAAACCATAAATGAAGAATGAAACAAGTGTGAAAGACGAAGGACCAAAGAAGACAAAAGTAAAATTCTATTTAGAGATAAAGATTACAGAATATTGTTACGAATCCTTTTGTAACCCTAATCCTCTATTATATAAAGAGGGTTAGAGGCATATGTTTTAACACATATGTTAGAGATGTAACATCCAGGAAAAGGGGTGTGTGTGTATCTAGGCGTCAAGTCCTCTAATGGACGCCTAGGGTTCGTGTTTAGTTTAAGCCTCAAGGATCGTTGATCCCCGTTAGAGTAGGTAACCGTGCTACACTTTATCACGTAGCATTGGGGCTGTTTGTTTATGTTAGTAGTTGTTAGAGATGATGACGAGGAAACCTTGTAGCAATAATAATGATAATTTTGTTTATTCCGCTGCGTATCGTGTGTTTATTCATTATTATTGTGTAATCCCTAAATGAGATCTAACCAATCTCGAGCTATAAACGATCTTCACAATAGTTCTTGCTAGAATAACCTTCATCAAGAGTTTTAATAATAGTAATAATATTATTAAATCTAGCAAAAACATTATCGATAGATTCATCTTCCAGAATGGAAAATTGTTCATATTGTTGCACAAGAAAATCTATCTTTTTCTCTTTGACTTGATTATTACCTTGGTAAGTGACTAAAAAAGTTTTCCAAATATCTTTTGCCGTATTACGCATGAAAATTCTTTCAAATTCCTTTTTCGGCAAAGCATTATAAATCATTATTTTAGCCTCATCATTTTTGGCTAGTTTTCTTTTAAGTTCATCACTTTGTTTACTATAAGAAACTATTTCATCCCTTTTAGTTTTCGGATTCTTTTGAATCGGTTGAAATTCACCCTCGGTAATAATATGCCAAAGATCAATGTCTTTTGATTTGACATACGTTTCGAATCTTGTTTTCCAATATACAAAGCAATCGGTTTTGAAAAGTGGTGGTCTTTGCATAGATTGCCCTTCTTGATATTTGTCGGAATCCATTGATCGATTCAAGTTTTAAAATACAATTTCCTTTAAAATCTTGACTGACGTGGCTCTGATACCAATTGTGAAAAACTAGAAGGGGGGTTGAATAGTTTTACCGGTATTTAAATTGTTTCAAAACTTTACTTTTGAAAAACTTTGATTCGAATCTTATGTGTAATCAATCTAATGTAAATAATGAAAGTAGAGAAAAGAGATGGAAAGATAAAACCGGGACAAAGAGATTTATAGTGGTTCGGTCACGAAGCTCTTCTTCGCCCTACTCCACTCCCCGAGTACCACACTCGAGAGTTTCAAGCACTATATCAACAAACTTCCCTTCAGGCGGATAAAACCGTACAACATCGCTTATCCTAATTTCTGACAATAAGCTAGATGTCGAGTACTAATCTTAGCTAGTACCAATCTACCGCGATCCACACGATCCTTTCTACTTCAAACAATTAACACGCTTGAGTCGATCTTCCTGATCTACCCTTGATCCACTTGATCAACACACAAGCTCACAAGCTACACGAGATATTCAATATCTCTACAAGTTCAAAATGATCTACTCTCACAAACTCTCAAAAGAAAAATGAACTTGATGTATGCTAGAATACAACAAGTGTGTAACAAATGTTACAAGTGCACTAACTACAACTACAACACTTTGTATCTTTTTAGATACCTTGTGTTCATCTCTTGCACTAGTAGAGGAATGTAGGTGATCACTTGGTTGGATGATTGGATCACTCTTTAAACAAAAGAAAACTAAACTAAATGATCAAGAAGAAAAGATATGGTAAGAATATTGAACTTAGAAAGATATGTGTGAAAAAGGATGCCTAAAAACCTTGAAGAGGGTTGGTATTTATAGGCAGAAGAATTCTAGCCGTTATGAGGACACGGTACCACTAAATCACCCACAGTACCACTAAATTTAGTGGTACCGTGCCAGACAAAAATGCTCCTCTTTTTGTCTTTAGTGGTAAAAGTTTATTTGGGGAAGTTTGGAGCCGATTTTGGGGGGAAAAATAGCTGTTATGTTATTTGAACTTATTTTTCTAATAAAACCTTTCTTAATTATTTAAAAATAACTTGTAAAGTATATTTTTGAAAGAATGTTTTGTCACATTAAAAATGTGAAGTTTTAAACAAAAATTCACTTCTTTGATCTTTTGTCAAGTTGTAAATTTGTTTGTGCATACCTAGAGTGATTTGCGTAGAAATGGGATCTTTCGACTAAAAACTTGTTTACGTTAATTTTGACATAACGTGTTTTCACATTTTGACATCCTCAAAACGTGAAGTTATCGAAAGATATAAATAACGTTTTTAGAACATTATTTGCATCAACATAACACAAGAAAACATGGGTCGAGCGGCCACGTTTCGTATTAACATGAACTAACATGATTTCAGTAGGTCAGGTCATCTAGATCACTTCTAACACCTCGTTTTGTCCTTTGAATCTCGGCGATCAGCACGTAAATTTTCAGAATTTAGTTTTTCGTCGTCAAACTTTGAAAAATCATAACTTTCTCGTCATAAGTCGGTTTTTAGTTATTCAAGCGGCCACAGTTTCGTTTTTGAAAGTATTTTCTGAATATGAAGGCCAAAATAGTCCAAGAGTTATTGAGTTTTCCAGATTTTACAAAAATGGACAGCACCTATTTCTATTGTTGAAAAATCAATGTTTAAGGTTCAAGACTAGTTCAAAACTTAATCAAACCACTTCCAATCAACACCACAACCTATCTAATCTTACCATACACCTTCTTAGGGTGTCATGGAATCCTAAACATCACCAACAATGGTGGATCTCATGATGATCACACTAAAAATCCATAGATCTATGTTTATAATAAAATTGAGTAACAAGTGGTATGTTTAACATATATATTTGCATAACTAGCTACTAATATAACTTGAAAATATAATAAATGAAAGTATGAAAAGATTAAAAAAATGTTCTTGAAGCTTACTTGAAGATTTGAGATGATTTGGAGTGAAATGTATAAGAAACCTAGGGATTTTTATTTCAAAATCCTAGCTAGGAGTGTAAATGGGTCTTGATTATAACTTGTTCTTGAAAAGTTTATGGTTCCTCCTTGTGTTCTTGATCTAGGCCGAGCAAATGGAGAAGAAAAAGAAAGTGTTTTGATCTTTATTTTGCTAGTTTACTTGATATAATGTATGTGTGAATGATTATGGAAAATATATGTACCTAACTTGCATTAATTCTTGTCAAATCCATCAAGTGTTATCAAAGAAATTAGGGGGGGGGGGGGACATGGGGCGTGAAATATGGAGGGGATGGGAGGGTATGTGTCAATTAAAGAAGTTGTCTAAATGTTGGAAGTATTAGTTTGGTTTGTGTATACATTAGGTGTTATCGGGTATCGAGTTAACTAGAAATAATTCGTGACGAGGTAAAATAAAATACTACGAAGTTGTAAAAATTGTAAAATCATATTCCTTACAAGAATCGGATGTTAGAATAATTATCGGGTTGAAATTTAGCAAACCGACGTTGTTATAAGTGTTTACCGGATACTATGGCAAATGGTTTCAAAACACCGGGTAAACTAATAATATAATTCTTATATCATTATAATGAGTATGAAAATATGTTATGACCACTGACGGGAGTATCGGCTATAATGTTAGTTGTAATGACTGAGTGGTAACTTTTATACAATAATTAAACATACGTTAATGAAAATCACACAAACCTGTGCATGACCTAATATGATGATGATATTACTGATGATATGTAGACTACTCTAGTCTATATGACGTGTCCTTACCGATGATGCATGAATACGCAGCTAAATCATACTGGTTACGCGCATTTAAATACCCGTAAACCTAGTTTACGAAAGGATGAACGATAACCATGAATAGTGATTTTCCTCCAGGAATGAATAGTGTTTCATGAATAGTAAAATTTTTGAAAACTTCTCAAATTCTAAAATTGACATCAAAAATGATGAATAGTGAATAATGAATAGTAACCCATGAATAGTAAATTCCCGAGATGAATAGTGAAATTTCGAAGCTTGAAAAAGGACCTGAAATTACGAGTTGTGACACATAGGCCAAGAATAGTCTAATTGCTTCAATCCTTGCTACTGGTGCAAGGATTTCTTCAGAGTCTATTCCCGCTTCTTGTGTATACCCCTGGGCTACAAGTCTAGCCTTGTTTATGATCACAATACCCCTTTCATACCTTTTTTTTTCTGAAAACCCATTTGGTGCCAATTACCCTTATACCCTTGGGTAAATCCACTAGTACCCAAACCTTCAGAATCTTGAATTAGAGAAGCTCCTCTTGCATTGCTTCTACCCATCTTGAGTCTTCTAAGGCTTTGAGAACATTTTTAGGTTCAGATTGTGAGAGAAAACATACAAACAAGCATGTGTTGGCATCTTCATGCTGCTTTTCTTCATAAACAACAATAAGAAACCCTTGTTGATCTGAAGTCATGAGTTGCTTTCTTGTCTTTACTCCAGACTGCATGTCACCAATCACATTGTCTAGGGAGTGATCTTTGTGTATCCTTGTGTGTGGTGTAGTGAGAACTGGATAGGTAGGTGGTAGATTGTTGATATCCACCTCATCTTCTGAGAAATCAGCAGTATCAGTATCTGATGGGCCAGCAGTATGAATATTTTGCCCAGCAGTACCAACTTGGGGCTCAACAGTACAATCTCCATTAGTACTGTTATCTTGATTCTCTTGTTCCTCAGCTCCATCTACATTGTTTTCACCTTCAATGCCTTCCTTGGCTTCATCAGTAGAAGGCTCATTATTCTTTGAAGATGAATCCACACTGTTCCATATTGGCATCAGCAAATGATCTTGATAATTCTCCTTTCCCAAGCCTGCTTCATTTGTTGCATCATCAGCTTCTGAACCTGCAAAATCATTAGAAAAGGTTCATGCAACAACTGGCACATTATTCATTGACTGGGTTAGAGTATCAAGGTCAAATAGCCATTTTGGACCTTCACCTGCAACATTTGATTTATTTTCTAGAAATTGTGCATGCAGGTTCTCCTCTACTTTCCTTGTTCTTGTGTTGTATACTCTAAAGGCTTTGTTATTTAGTAAGTACCCAACAAAGAAACCTTCTTCAGATTTTCCATCAAATTTGCCTAGATGGTCTAAGGTATTTAGAATAGTTACATGACACCCAAAAGGTCTTAGAAATCCTAATGCTGGTGTTCTATCCGCAAAAAGCTCAATAGTGTCTTGTTGTGAGGTTTAACTACCAAAACCCTGTTCTGCACATAACAAGCAGTATTAACTACTTCAGCCCAAAAAGTGATAGGCAATTTAGAGTTAGCTAACATGGTTCTAGCAGCTTCTATTAGTGTTCTATTTCTCCTTTCAGCAACTCCATTCTGCTGAGGAGTTCTAGCAGCACTAAACTCTTTTCTAATACCTTTTTCCTTACAAAACTCATCCATAACTCTATTTTTGAACTCTGTCCCATTTTCATACCTAATGACTTTAACTTTCTTATCCATTAAGTTTTCTATCTCAGTTATGAATGTTTTAAGAATGCTAGGTGTCTCATCCTTAGAACCTAAAAAGAAAACCCATGTGAATCTACTATAGTCATCAGTAACTACAAGACAATACATTTTATGCATAATACTACTCACAGATGTAGGGCCAAAAAAATCCATATGTAGCATAAACAAAGGTTGATTAATAGAGTTATAAACCTTGGGCTTACAAGAAGCCTTGTGTTGTTTGCCTTTGAGACAAGCAACACAAGTCTGGTCATTTATAAATCTTTTCTGAGGCAAGCCTCTTACCAAACCATCCTTAACAATTTTATTAATAGTTTTAAAATTTATGTGACCAAGTCTTCTATGCCATAACATAGACTCGTCCAGTGTGGCCTTTGCAACAAGACAGGTAAGGGCCTCTTTAGGAACAATCTTCTTTATATCAACACTGTACATGTTGCCCTTTCTTAGAACTTTAAGTAGAACCTGACTTTCATCAGGAAGCTTAAAGTCTGGAGAAAGCATAAGACATTCAGTGTCAGTAAAAAGAACCTTGTTCTTTTTGTCACACATTTGTGAGACATTAAACAGGTTATACTTAAGCTCTTGCACAAAGTACACATCCTCAAAGTCTAATTTACCAATTTTCAATGTGCCTTTACCAGTAATTCTTCCACCTATTCCTCCCCCAAAGGTTACATATCCTCCATCCATTGGTTGAAAGTCTGAAAGATAGGACATGTTCCCTGTCATATGCCTGGAACATCCACTGTCTGCATAACTTTGATCTTCATCATTATCCTGTAAATGTTCCTGCACATGAAATAAGGAAATTAGTTTCCTTGGGGTACCTAAGCCATCACTGACTTATGTTTGCCTCGTGCATCAATATAGTCAAATCTTTTCAAAACAATTGATGCACCATTGGGTTTGATTGGTCTCCATACCCAACATGCTGAGACCTTAACAGCATTAACCCTTTTATCCCTAGCAGTGTTTTGAGAGTCACCAGTACTAACTGCTTGGCTAGCAGTACTAACTGCTGGCTTTGCAGTTTTAGCTTTGGTTTCTAAAATTGTTTTTGTACCACTGCTTTCTTTTGAAAAGGCCTTTTAACAGTTTGTTGTGCATGTTTGAAAGTTGGTTTTGCACTTGAAACTGCTGGTCTAGGGTAAACAGTCTTAAAAGGTCTGGCTGTATTAACTGTTGGTTGAGCAGTACCAATTGGTTTGAGGCCAGACTTCAATAAAAGTGCCCTGGGTGTCATTCTATCTGCCTTGGGGTGAGATTGAGACCTATTATAGTTCACCCTATGACATGAGTTCCCAGTTACCCTGTTGTTCCCAGTAACCATCTTTCTCCCCTGATGGTTTTCACAAAAAGCTTCAAGGTGGTCAAAACTAACACAAGTGAAACAAGCCTTGTTATACATGACAAAGTCATCACCTAGTTGGTGAGACTTGAGGTTATTTCAGTTCCTCTGGTTACCTCTTGGCTTGTCTGTGGATCTATACATCTCACAGTACCTAACTGTTTTCCTAACTGGTTTAACATTAGATGTAGACTTAACAGTTTTATTATTAGCCACCTTAAGAACACTGGTTCTTTCTACTTTAACCATATCAAGTTTGACCACAACCTGATCTTCATCATCATCAGATGTCCAATCCTCAATAGTTTGAGCATCTGAATTCCTATCAGTGGACACCTTATCCTCAGCAAGGGAGGTGTCACTTGTACTTTCAAAAGGCTCATTATTTTCGTTTAGTTTATTAGCAATTACATTTTCTTTTGGTTTACAACCATACTCTAACTTAGGTTGTTGAAACTCAGGTAAACCTGTATGCTCTAGATCAATTCCTTGGGGTGCAGGAATTCCTCTGTGAGGAGGTGGACATGTTTAATATCCTAACCCAGATTTAGCCTTATTAACTATGTGACACTCTATGATTTTGTTCACACCTTTTGATACATATTCCAAAGTGTCTACGGTTAACTGGATATTATCTTTTGCTTTAGTGATTCTATCTAATTCAGCTTTTAGCAAACTAATCTCAGCATTCTTAAGTGACAAATCCTTCTTAAGAATAGCTATATCGTCAGCAAAAACAGATTCATTATTCTTATAATGCACTATTTGTTCTTCTAGGACTGCTAAACCTCTTTTATGATTAGACAAATTATAATTAGTTTTGTTCAGTTCAATCCTCTGCTCATCATAGTGTTTCTTTAAAGTTTCTAATTCTTTTAGAGCAGTGCATGTTTTAGAGCAACATTTAGTAGATTGTACCTCAGAGTCTGAGAAGGCCATAAGTGCCATCTCAGTAGGTGCTTCCTCATCATCTGCCATGAAACGCCAATCAAAGCCAAGTCCATCAATAGCCACCATAGTTTTTGAAGAAGTCTCAGTCTCCTCCACTGCTTTAGGCTTGCTTCCATAACCTTTGTTCCTGCCATCCTATTGCCTAGGTCTACTGCATTCCCTTGAAAAATACCCCAACTTGTGACAGTTGTAGAATTCTACCTTAGATTTGTCAAAACCAGCAGTATCATTGCTGCTGATGTTGATCTTCTTGCCAGTTCTTTGATAGAGTTTCTTAGCCCTTATGCTAAGAAGGAAAATCTGCCATTTGAGATCCATCTCCTCTAAATCATCATCATTTATCTCCTAGAGGTCTTCATGTGTCAGCGTTGACCCATCATTCTGGCTTGTCAGGAAGGCACAATAGGTTGTGTCATTCAGAATACTAGTAGTACTGCTTGATGAGCTAGCAGTACTAACACCAGGGTTAGCAGTACTAACTCCTGCAGCAACCTTCACTTCATCTGGACTTGGATTACTAGGAGATGACATAAAAGCCATGTTCCCAGTGCTTGAACTAGTACCTCCAGCTTTCTTCACATCCTGCTCAACAATCTTGAAATTTCTATATAAGTCATTAAGGCTCATATAGTCAAGGTCGGGCTTGTTCTTCCATACCACCACATGCATAGCCCACTCTGCAGGTAAACTTCTCAAGAACTTGGAGTTCAGATCTTCCAGAGGTATATCAACACCAAGAACAGAAAGTTGGCTAACAATCTTTTGCAGCCTGTTGAACATGTGATCCAAAGACTCATTACTAGTTGCAGTAAAGTTTTCAAAGTTCTGCTTTTGTAGAGTCTTTTAAGTCTTCTTGGTGGCTTCATTCCCACCATACCTAGCAATGATTGCCTCAAACAATGACTTTGCATCCTTGTACTTGCTGAAATTCAAGAGTTGGTCATTCGGAATTGTCATCATTAGCAAGCTCATAGACTTGACATTATTTTTCTTTTGTAACCTCTCTTCTGCAGTCACTGGAGAGGTTTGCACAACAGTTACTTCTTTACCATCAACTCTTGATACAGATGTGGTAGGTTTAAAGGAGTTTCCTTCCTCAATAATCTCCCAGAGTGCATAGTCTTGCACCTGGAAGTACTGTTCTATTCGAAGCCTCCACATCTCAAAGTCGTTTTGCTTCAACATTGGCAGTTTAGTAGCCATGTTTTTTTGTGTAGTCTCCATGTCCATAATCTTCAGAAAAGAGTTCTTCTAAAATCAATAGTATCAACCTGGCTCTGTTACCAATTGAGAGGATTATAAAACACTTAGGATGTTACTCCCTTATGATGTGTTTATGATACTTTGAGGTTATGTAGTTAAGTATGCGGAATCTACTTAACCACACTTAGAAGAGTTTTGGTTTGTTTAATGGAACAATAATACTTGTATGAACAAAGAAATTTTAACACCAAACAATTCAATATTATTCAATGATAATACGAGTGATCTCAATATCACTAGGGTTACAAAGACCTTGAATCTAAACAAAACTTGTAGGACTCGTGTATCTAAACATCTAACCTAGGATCTCCTTTTATAGACATAAGGAGTCCTTTACAAGATAAGTATTCTACCGTATATTTCTAACTAATTGTGATATACAAAAAATCAATTCCATACATATCCTTAATACATATCTTCTAAACCGTTATCCATGCAGCAGTACCTTCTTCTTAACTAGCAGTACTAACTTCAGAGTTTGTACTATTAGCTATACTTCAGCAGTTCTTCAGTTTATACACTAACAGTTTGTACTGTTAGTGTAATTCTACAGCAGTACTAAGTCCTGAGACATTTAATTCCCAACATTCATAATGCTAGAATTTTTGAAAAACTTTCATAGATAGGAAATGAGAGGAAAAATGATGCTTTAAAATTTTAAAAAGGAAACTTCTTTCATCAGTGGAAATTCTTAATCCATACTGTTTTAGTGTGTCTTAGTCCAATGACCACTGGTTGGTATGAATTCAGTAGCAATTTGGCATCTGCTATAATTTCTTTGGCTGATAATGATGTGGAAAACTAGAAGGGGGGTTGAATAGTTTTACCGGTTTTTAAATTATTTAAAATCTTTACTTTTGAAAAACTTTCATTCGAATCTTATGTGTAATCAATCAACACCAATATGAACACTAAACTATACTATCTAATGTAAATAATGAATGTAAAGAAAAGAGATGGAAAGATCAAACCGGGACAAAGAGATTTATAATGGTTCGGTCACGAATCTCTTCGTCGCCCTACTCCACTCCCCGAGTACCACACTCGAGAGTTTCAAGCACTATGTCAACAAACCTTCCTTCAAGCGGAGAAAATCGTACAACGTCGCTTATCCTAATTTTCGACACTAAGCTAGATGTCGAGTAGTAATCTTAGCTAGTACCAATCTACCACGATCCACACGATCCTTTCTACTTCACACAATCAACACACTTGACTCGATCTACCCGATCATCCACTTGATCAACACACTAGCCCACAAGCTACAAGATGTCACACCCCCAAATACCTGATTTGTGGCGGAATGGAATACCTGGGGCGCGACTACCATAGCATCACAGTTACAGTTATATTGAACAACCTAAAGTGTCGTTTTAAAAGTACATCGTTTGATTTCATAAAACATTCAGTGTTTACAAAAGATTGGTCCCAAAAGGTAATTCAAGTTTGCGGAAATAAGTTTGTTACAAACCAAACGATAGTTTAAAGTGCATATAAATACAAGTGAGACACGTCGTCACCGCGACTCTATGATATGTTCACATACAGGCTATGATGCGAATGCCTTAATTACCTGAAAATACATTGCTAAAATGGTCAACAATAAAGTTGGTTAGAATCATAGGTTTATGTAAATGATAAGTCTCTACGGTAACCACAAGTATAAAGTGAAATGATAAAAATGCCACATAAAATAATACATTGGCTCTTAAGCTCATGACCCCGGAGCTAGACTGATATTAATGCCCCAAACTGAGTGTTTTGCCAGACACTCTGATATGATTCAAATGAAATGCGTTCGTAGACTAGTTGGCGCTACCAACCCGAATGGAGGAGTCACCCTCAATAGATCTATTCACTCACTCTCGCTTACTCGTAATTAACGGTTCATGATAAACTGGGGACTATAACATGGCAATGACGTAACTTAACCAATGTAAATGAATTTGATACTTTGGTCCGTATGAAAAATGGTGCAATGTATTCTCCCCCGTAAGTTTAGAAATGAAATTATAAATTGAAAACGGGGCTATGAAAACTCACCTGATGCAATGGCTATGATAACAATAGTGGATACACTGAGATGAGGCGCGATCTCTAACCGCAACCTAATATGAATGATATGATCTAATGTAAGTCATGAAATGATGTTACACATGCAAATACGTATGTTATCGATACCACCCGAATATTATTGAAATAATGTTTATCGTCGAAAAAATATATTTTTGACGTCTTGTTAAGTTATAAAACACTCTACGCGTATATATGTTATAACGACATCCCACGATCGTCATTTGGTGATTTATCGAAAAATAGAGTTTTTCGACGTAAATTAATATTCTTCAACAACTTATAAAAGTGATCAAGTAGCCTCGCAAAGCTAGTCGCAAAACGGTGTACATTGAGTGTTAGGAAATAAACTCAGCGGTTTTAGAAAGTTTGTAACAATATCTTAAATTCGTAACACTGAAATTTTGTCCATACGAGTCCCGATCATAAAACAAAATAATAGTCAAGTTAGATAGTCGGGCTAAATTTGTTGTTTTTGTGCATTTTTCGGGTATATTAGAAAGGTCGTATTTTACTCGTTACAAGTCCGATTGAAGAACGGCTGATCAATTTGGAAATAGGCCGGGAGTCCTTGATTTTACCTCAAGCTGTTAATGTCTCAAAACTGACTCGATCAATGAGAAAACGGCTCTCAACTTGGTTACCCGCAAAGACAGTTTTACACTTAGGAAATATTGTTAAGTAAAAGCTGATGAAAAGGTGTTGTGAACGTCGGTTTTCTATTGCTTGTATCTCGGTCGTTATAAGCTCGTTTTCTACGTTCTTTATGTCATCGGCTTCGTGCTACAGCTAACTAATAGATTTTTGATATGCCGGCTTGTCTAGTTCGTGTTCAACGCCTCATTTTAACCATTGACAATCGTGTGACAGCCTACTATTTTTCAGAAAATAAAGTTTTCGTCGTTAAACTTGTAATTAACGTATCTTTCTCGTCGTAAGCTCGTTTTTACTCATTCCAGCGGACATGGCTTCGTTTTTGAGTGTATTTTCTAAATATGTAAGCCAAAATAACCCATGAACCACTGAAATTTCCAGATCTTGAAAAAATGGACAGACCCTTATTATATTTTGTCAAAAACCATTTTTTACTAGTTCAAGACTTGACCAAATCCCTTCCAATCAACACCAAAGTTGTTCTAAACCTACCATACACCTTCCTAGGGTGTCATAGGTTCCTAATCTTTACCAAAAAATGATAGAGTTCATAAGAACACTAATAAGATCCTTTAAATTCATTTTAATGACAAAAACAAGTGATAAGTGGTATGTAACATAAGTATACTTGCATGTTTTGCTACTAGATCATAAAAATAGATCAAGTAGGAGTATGAATGAGTAGAAAATTTTACTTTTGACACTTACTTGATGATGAAGAGTTTTTGAGGCTAATAACTTAATTACTTCAAGGTTTTTATTTCAAAACCCTTACTAGAAGCACTAATAGAACTAGAAAATCACTTGATCTTTGATTGGCTATGGTTTCTTCTTGGTTCTTGATCTTGTCCGATTCTACCTAAGGTGGAGAAGAAGATGATATCTTTTTGTTGGTTACTTGGAGTAGTGAAATAGGGTAGATATTTATTCTTTGGTCAAATGATAGTCAAAGCTAGGCTAGGAGGGGGGGGGGGGGCATATGGGCGTGAAAAGGGGGAAAGGTGAGATAGGATGTTGGTGTTATTAATTAGCTTATTAATTAGCTAGTATTTAGGTGTAGTTATGATAGATTTAAATAGGATATTTTGTTATCGGGTACCGAGTTAGCTAGAAATAAATTGTGAAGGAACAAAATAAAGTATAAAAAAGTCATAAAAATTATAAAATCACATTTCTCGCAAGTATCGGGTGTCCAAATAATTATCGCGTTGAAATTTCGTAAACCGTCGTAGTTGTAAGCTTTTAACGGTATATATAGTAAATAATTTCAAAATACAGGGTAAAATAATAATATAATTTTTATATCACTGTAATGAGTGTGAAAATATATTAGGATCATAGTCGGGAGTGTCGGGTATATTGTTCATAGTAATTGATTGAGTGGTAGCGTTTATTTAATAAATAATTATACGTGAATTAAAATGATGCAACCCGTGAATGACCTAATATGAAGATGATGTTACTGATGATATGCAAACTACTCTAGTCTATATAATGTGTCCTCAATGATGTTTCATGAATGAGCAGCTTAACAACTACGGTTACGCGAATTTGATGCTCGCAAACCTAGTTTAAGAAATGATGACCAATAACCATGAATAGTGATTTCCCTCCAGGAATGAATAGTGTTTCGTGAATAGTAAAAATTTTGCTAACGTTTCAAAGTCACAAACTGACTTCAAAAAATGATGAATAGTATAATGATGAATAGTAATCCATGAATATTAAATTCTCGAGTTGAATAGTGAAATTTCAAAATTTTAGAAATGACCAGAAATTACGATTTTTCATAGTCTTCCTCCCTAAAATGAATTCAGTCCCTGAATTCAGTTCGTGTTTGTCTCTGGATTGGTATTGGTAAAAAGATGAGGATATTTGAGTTGCATCTGATCTTCCCGCTCCCAAGTAAACTCGGGACCTCTTCGAGAATTCCAGCGAACTTTCACGATAGGAATTCGACTCTGCTTCAACTGTTTGATCTCACGATCCATGATTTCTGCTGGTTCCTCCACTAAATTGAGCTTATCGTCGAGTTGAATTTCTTCTAATGGAATTACGAGTGATTCATCTGAAAGACACTTCTTGAGATTTGAAACGTGAAATGTGTTATGTACGTTGTTGAGCTCCGATGGAAGCTCAAGTTTGTATGCCACTGGACCAACTCTATCCAGAATCTTAAATGGCCCAATGTACCTTGGGTTCAACTTCCCGCGCTTTCCTAATCGTATCACGCCTTTCCATGGCAAGACCTTCAACATAACCCTGTCGCCCACTTGGGACTCTAATGTTTCGCGGCTTAGGGACACCTAATTCCAATGATTTGCGTCATGTACCGACCTAGCTTTTCTATTGTTCTCTTGTCACTTGTAACTGATTCTTGACCTGTATGATTCTCCTTTGTTGTTCCCCAATTAGGTCCTAGACTAGTGAGTTGGGCTTTTCCGATTTCGGTCTGTCAATAGGTAATTGGTACTTCGACCATAGGGTGCCTTAAAGGGTGAAGTCTTTGTATTCGTGTGATGGCTATTGTTGAAGGTGAAATATGTCAATGTCAAAGGATTACTCCAAACAATTCAAAGTTGATTATATGGCGCTGAGCACGTCCTATAGTGCTTGGATAGTTCTCTTCAATTTTCGTTGGTCCGAGGATGGTAGATCTTGCGTACATCTGATTGGGTAAGAATATCTTAAAGGGATGGTCAGAAGTTTGAGGTGTATTGATGAAGCAAAAAGTGTACCGCTTTTAGGGGGTCATTTAAGCCCTAAATCGTATTTATTTGATCAAATATTGCCCTAAATCGTTCCTTTTGTCATTTTAGGTACTTTGGAGAAGAAATCTGGAAAAGGAAGCATTTTGGACGTTTTTGGAGCATAAAAGTGAAGAAAACGACAAAGTCTCCAAAGCTGCTGGAAAAGTACACGTGACGGCGTCAAGGATTGCTCCTGACGGCGTCACGGCTTGGCAAAAGATATGGATATGACAAATACACGTGACGCGCCCGAAAGTTTTACAATGGAAATCTGACGGCGTCACCCTTTAAGGTGATCAAGGCCGTCACGGTTTAAGTTAAAGAGAGACGGCGTCAAGCACAATTGTGACGGCGTCAACCCTTGACACGCCAGAGTGGATTTTAGAGGATTAAAGAGGGACGGCGTCAGGAAGACCATCCGGGAACCCTAGCGTGGCGAGGTGACGGCGTCACCTCCTACAACGTGACGCCGTCAGCCCCTAAATTCTATATATAGTTTTGCAATTTTTAGTCATTAGTGTGCAACTTTGTGAGGAGAAACCCTAAGACGAATTTTCTGCCATTTTTAAGGGTTTTATACCCTTGGATCTCCCATGTTTAATTGAAGATAAGTAATCAATTAATCATTCAATATGTCTATGTGTTGTTTGATTATATCTTGTTCTTGTCTTTTAATTAATATGCTAGGCTAGATTTATCTTGTGTTTGCTTAGATCTAATGAAACCTAACTATTGATTATTGGTTGTTGGTATGTTATTAATTGTATTGGATGATTGTTTATCGATGTTAGGCTTAAGAAAACTGGCTAACCTCCTATACAGTAACTTGCTTGAACGTCTTAAGAAACATGAACCAATGCGTACTAAGGGTTTTTATGGTTGTATTTAATGCATGAGCGAATTCTAGTGATCCCATGTTAGGAGCTTCTTAGCCGGCTCGACATAGGAGTGAAGTAGGAGCTTGTAGAGTTGGGGAAGTACGTACGCCACCCCACGATTGGTATTAAGGAATACACCCGTCATCCACGCAATTAATACACACTAATCAATCGGTAAAAGATAGTTAGGGAGTAAGGAAATCTAAGTAAACACATTTCTCTCCATATAAGTTCCACAACCTTTTTATTTTCAGTCATTTTATTTTATTTGCAATTGTAGTTATTTGGGTTAGTTGACTAGCAACTAATTCCGACCAATCCTTCAAACCCGAGATTTTACCTGCTTTCATAAAAAATATAAAAAAATACAAAAAGAATCTTCCCTCACCCTTAGACCTATTAGAGTAGTTTTTCAATCCTAACGACAGTATTCCCCTAGAGAACGATCAATCCCCCGGTACTTGCCACTACACTATACTACATCGGTCAGGTACACTGCCTGGTGGGGATTGCAAGCCTCTTGAGATCCCTCGAGAGGTAAAACCTGTTGTAAGGTCGCAAAACCACGCATCAAGTTTTTGGCGCCGTTGCCGGGGAATAGTTATTGTTTAGGTTGAATTTTTATTTTATTAGGTCTACTCACTAGATTCCTTTCTAGTGAGATTTTTATTTTATTTTTCTAGGATTTCTTGTAGTCTATCTTTTTCTTTGTGCCCTTTGTTTGTAAAACCATTTTCATTTGTCACTATGATGGATGAAATTCCATTTAGATCATTGACAATAGTGGAACAATTATATTTCACCAATAGATTTGTTTCCTATCATTCCTATGAATTTTTGTGTGATCTTTGTGATTTCCAAAAGGAGTTAGGGGTAAGGTTAGATGGGTTTAATGAATTCTATGCATGTGAGATTTCTATTAGACGAGCATTATCTGGATCAATTCCTTTTAGTCAGGCCCTTTGGATGAATTTTGAGGAAAGCTTCCTAACCATGACCCATAAGTGGAACGAATTGGTGGATTCGTATGAGCAAAAAGACCTAGGTTTTATGATTGATGACGATGAATCTCAAGAAACACATGATGAATCTTTTGGGCAATTTGAATATAGCAGTCAGAATATTGAGGATGATCCTTATGATTCGGATATAGAAGTTGAGATGCCTAGAGAAGCACTTGAGATACTAGGGAAAATGTTAGGGTTAGATTCTACTAAAACACATGATGAGGATATAGGTGATCTTGACACAAGGAATGATGAGGTTAGTAACATAAGCCCACTAAGTACCTCACAAGTCCTACCATCATTTGAGGCACACACACCGCCCGTGACTTACCCGGAAGAAGTCGAAGAGACTTTAGGAATCCCGATGGAGGTAGAACCATTGAACCAAACACAAATAGAGGATATAGGTTTGAATGCTTATAGTGATCACAACCTTACTCGTAGTTCTAGGGGATTTCCTATTTTTGATGAACCGGAGCCTCAACCAAAACCGTTACCTAATCTTCGATCTTTAGATGTGAATTTAGGAATTAAAAAAGGTCCCGATCCACCCATCAAACCATGTAGTCCGGGTAATGTTAAGATTAAGGTAGTAGACTCTAAGCCTTGTAGTGAGGAAGACAATATAGGAGTGAAAAATGACCTTACATGTCTACATCACCCATTCATGATTGATCACAAGAAACATTATGGGTTTAAACCGGGTCTATTGGGTGAAGATGGATTCCTAATTAGGAGTCTCTAGAAGTTGTTAGAAAATGATCCCTTTTTAGGAGAACACTTTAACTCACCCATTGACCAAAGTGAACTAGGTAAGGTTATGATGAAAGGAGCACACCCCTTTTAGCATATAATTCATCCACCAATCTTTCCTCACGTGGCATACTCCTACCGAGCTGGTGTGTATCGCTACTATCACCCGCACTTAACCCTAAGTGTAGGGAAAAGCTCCCCTATTTCCGTTAAATAAGGGTAGAGTCAGGCTCGTGACTCGAACAAAAACAAGCGCTTCTTGGGAGGCAACCCAAGCTTTATTTGCTTTGTGTGTTTATTTATTTGTTTGTTTGATTTTATTTGCTTCCGTATGTATGTTTAATTTTTATTATTTTTGATTCATGTTCAAAACTAAAATGTGAAAATGCTTTATCTTGTTTTTAACTTCGTCTTAACTACATATAAAGGTATTTTGCAAAAGATAAGTGTAATGGAAATCCAAATCGGTTTATTAGAACAAATGAACATGAATCATAACAGTATTAAATTAACATACATATTAGTAATTGTTTGAGTCAAATGCTTGTATCGAGTCATAATGATATTTTGCAGGATTTCCAGGAAGTAAGGAATAGGTTTTTCCAGAAACTTAACATGAGAATTCTGTCAGATCATTTCTGACGGCGTCAGGCCATACAACCTGACGGCGTCAGGTTTTAATTTTCTGAAATTTTTGAAAGTTTTGTTTTTCTACCGGAATCATAAAAGGGTTTTTATTAAATCTCTAACTTATAAACTCGAGGAATCTGCAAAATAATCATTCCACAAGCATTATATCCTTATATAGATTTATCACGCCGATGTTATGCAGGTTTTCGTGTTTTTTTTCTCAGGTTTAACAGGTTATTTTGGACAAGGAAGATGTATGTGGAATCTAGCTTTTGGCGATGCATTAGTCTTGAAGCTTCAACATTACCTTGGAAGAAGATCTAACCATGTTACCTCTTTATCCACCAAACGAATCAGGAGAGTATTTGATTTCATTCTTTTACCTTATTTACTTTTACATCTTGTTATTTGAACATTGGGGACTATGTTCATCTTAAGTGTAAGGGGGGGGGGGTGGGGTAAAGTACGATACTTTAGAGAATGCAATTACGCTTGATTTTTGTTTGTTTAATGGTAGATGTGTAATAAAACTGAGAGAAATACCTGCTAAGGCAATTTTAGTGCCAAATTTAAATTTTTTTACAACATATAGGAGTGAAACTTTGGTCTTAATGAGCGTCTCATGGATAGGAGTTATATGACTAGCACAAAACTGTACCACTAAAAAATTTTCCACCCCCAAATGTGTGAGGTTCGCCCCTAGAATTGGTAGGAAAAGCATTTATGCTATGATGTGTGTACCGGTAGCACTTAGATTCTAGAACTTGCGTTAGGACCATTCCGAGGCCACAAGTGAGACTACATTCGTGTAGTTAGATTCACTACATGATAAGAGGCATTAGGATTAACCCATTGTTTTACACCTGTGTTTTTGTTATAATTACGTTGGCTACATTGGTCAAGTAATTCTCACACACCCTTTGCGTTGTACTCATTTTTAGTACATGATACCCTTAGTACACCCCTCAGAGCCTATCTTTTCGTTTCTAACTTTAAGCATTTTACTTAAAGGAAGAATTTTTTTACACCCCACTTAAATGTACACCCAAATCGCCTTAGCCTACCTTGTATGCACTCATTTTTAGTGCATTATTGTGACAACATTTGTTTAAACCCCAAGTTAATTATCTAATTGATTACATGGGTGCTAAGTCGAGTCATATCCTTGTACATATTGTTTTGGGACGATTGGGACTCATGGGTAAAGTACTAGTGTAATGGAGTAATGGGGAAGAACAACATTATTACCCCCATATGTGCTAAATATTTTAAAAGTACTCCAAGTGTGTCGATTATCTTAATTCGAGTCATTAGAATAGTTATTTGTAAAGTTATGTAAAAGTTTAAGTGTAAGGGGAATGCAACGCCCCTATGATGTATTATTTTGGATGGTAGGGCAAGAGCGTATGAAAAAAAAAAAAAAAAAAAAATCAAAAAAATAAAGAAAAATACAAAAAAATGAGAAAAAGAAAAGTAGAAAAAAACATACGGACTACCATCCCGTTTCATTTTATGTTTATTTTATGTTTTTGTTACTTTGTTTTTAGCTTAAGTCGAGTCTAGTCTTGGCTTAGCAACGCCATATTGTACATGTAATTAATCAAGATCTTTAACTCGCCACCAGTAAAATATCCCTTATCCAACAAAACCGTGTTTATCATATCCCTACACCTAACGTTATAACCCGTTTAAAAGTCCTCTTTGATAGTTTATCTTAGGTGCTTACGCCTAGTGGAGGAGGTTTTCGATCCTTTCCCAAGCCTATGGTAATCTATTTGCTATGACAGGTAGTGAGAGATATTATCCATTTTCATTTTTGAGATTTACTTTTATCACACCTGAGAGATGTGAGTATCTAAACACTACTTGTGAGGTGCTAGTTTGTAATCTCCGTGCTTATTATGATTAAAGTGGAACGACTATTTGTTGTAATTACTTTTATATTAGCGTTAAATGACCCCTAACTTGTATTTTGATTAGAATAAAAGCGCATTTGCTTGAGGACAAGCAAATCTCAAGTGTAAGGGTATTTGATGAAGCAAAAAGTGTACCGCTTTTAGGGGTCATTTAAGCCCTAAATCGTATTTATTTGATCAAATATTGCCCTAAATCGTTCCTTTTGTCATTTTAGGTACTTTGGAGAAGAAATCTGGAAAAGGAAGCATTTTGGATGTTTTTGGAGCATAAAAGTGAAGAAAACGACAAAGTCTGCAAAGCTGCTGGAAAAGTACACGTGACGGCATCAAAGATTGCTCCTGACGGCGTCACGGCTTGGCAAAAGAGGTGGATATGACAAATACACGTGACGCGCCAGAAATTTTTACAATGGAAATCTGACGGCGTCACCCTTTAAGGTGATCAAGGCCGTCACGGTTTAAGTTAAAGAGAGACGGCGTCAAGCACAATTGTGACGGCGTCAACCCTTGACGCGCCAGAGTGGATTTTGGAGGATTAAAGAGCGACGGCGTCAGGAAGACCATCCGGGAACCCTAGCCACGGCGAGGTGACGGCGTCACCTCCTACAACGTGACGCCGTCAGCCCCTAAATTCTATATATAGTTTTGCAATTTTTTTTCATTAGTGTGCAACTTTGTGAGGAGAAACCCTAAGACGAATTTTATACCATTTTTAAGGGTTTTATACCCTTGGATCTCCCATGTTTAATTGAAGATAAGTAATCAATTAATCATTCAATATGTCTATGTGTTGTTTGATTATATCTTGTTCTTGTCTTTTAATTAACATGCTAGGCTAGATTTATCTTGTGTTTGCTTAGATCTAATGAACCCTAACTATTGATTATTGGTTGTTGGTGTGTTATTAATTGTATTGGATGATTGTTTATCGATGTTAGGCTTAAGAAAACTGGCTAACCTCCTATACGGTAACTTGCTTGAACGTCTTAAGAAACATGAACCAATGCATACTAAGGGTTTTTATGGTTGTATTTAATGCATGAGCGAATTCTAGTGATCCCATGTTAGGAGCTTCTTAGCCGGCTCGACATAGGAGTGAAGTAGGAGCTTGTAGAGTTGGGGAAGTACGTACACCACCCCACGATTGGTATTAAGGAATACACCCGTCATCCACGCAATTAATACACACTAATCAATCGGTAAAAGATAGTTAGGGAGTAAGGAAATCTAAGTAAACACATTTCTCTCCATATAAGTTCCACAACCTTTTTATTTTCAGTCATTTTATTTTATTTGCAATTGTAGTTATTTGGGTTAGTTGACTAGCAACTAATTCCGCCCACTCCTTCAAACCCGAGATTTTACCTGTTTTCATAAAAAATATTAAAAAAATACAAAAAGAATCTTTCCTCACCCTTAGACCTATTAGAGTAGTTTTTGAATCCTAACGATACTATTCCCCTAGAGAACGATCAATCCCCCGGTACTTGCCACTACACTATACTACATCGGTCAGGTACACTGCCTGGTGGGGATTGCAAGCCTCTTGAGATCCCTCGAGAGGTAAAACCTGTTGTAAGGTCGCAAAACCACGCATCATGTATCGTCTATCCTTGATTAGGAGTATTTGAAATTCGCACCACGTGTCTCGTGACTAATCCTACGATGATAAGTTCATCGGAAAGGTGTTATCGAAGGGATAAAGCTAGGGTAATAGTTTTGATTCCTTGAGTCTTGCTCTAACTAATGTTACGATATGAGTCTCCCTTCGCCTACGGTGCTTAGTTTAACTAGTACTTCTGGAATGATAGGATTGGGTGACTATGCCAAAGATAGTGATTTGGATTGCCTCGTGGTTTTGTAATCCTTTCATTGTTGCGATACGAATCAACTTACTATAGACTTCTAGTCCTTGTTTGTGGTTTCGTAATCCTTTCATTGTTTTCTTATGTCGTGGAATACTCCTCTTACATGGAAAGTCTTTCCTAGGGAGGTCAATGGTAGAGATCCACTTAACGGCTGAGTGAGTGGCATGTGGTGTAGGTATCTAGAGAGGGTTTGTCAAAAGGGGTGTTCATGAAAGATTTTTTTTGGTTACAAAGCTTTTGAATAAAGATTGTTATTAAGAATTTTTGAAAAGATGATGGTTTCTTTCATGGCATAATCCTTCCTGAATTAGACATAGGTGATCAGGCTATGTATAATTGAGGGCAAATGATGCGATGCTCAGTTTAGTCAAAGTAACATTATGTTTCTCAAAAGTTTTAGATGGTGTTCAATGTATTGTTTGTTAAAATTGTAGGAAATAGTTGGTAGAACGAAAGAGAATCAATTTATAAGGTGGTAGTAGTATAACTCATTTTAAAACTTCTGTGAGATAATTTCTTGAGATGTTGGTAAAATAGTTTGAGGCAAGGTTATGTGAAACAGTTTTAATAAGCGGTAGTAAAATATCTTGTATTCAATTTATGTAAAACAGTTCTATAAAGTGGTAGTGAAATAGTTTGGGATAAAAATCTATTGGATGGGTTATAGGATGAGTGTGGAAAATCTTACGGAATGGTAATAGTCTATAGTCAAAGACGAAATTTTGCCTAACCCCTACTAGGATAGCGGTATGTTGCTGCGAAAATGATTGAAAATTAGGCAATTGGAATAGGAAACGAAATAAATGAAAGTTGTAATTATTGTGGAGATGATAAAAGGTAGAGATTACATTAGATAAAAAAGTACATGATACAACGAGGTTACAAGAAAGTACTTAAGATAGACTACTTAAAGAAGTACAACCCTAGAGGGCTCCGTCTATGGTTTATTATTAAGGCAGAAGTTCCTTGTTCTTAAACATTGTTGTCGTCCTCAATGTTGTTGACATCTTGGCAATCTCCTCCTCCGATGATATAAGCTTTCCCACTAGCTATTCCACCCTGATTCCCAGTTCCTTGATTCCTCTGTTTTGGGCATTCATTCCTAAAATGTCCTCTCTCTCCACAGACAAAACACGTCACTAAAGGTTTCTAATTTTTAGCCACAATTGGAAGCTTGCAATTTCTGGTATAGTGACCAATCTTCTTACAGTTACCACAAGGATTAGGACAATTCCGAGGGCTATGATGACTTTGACACTTTGTGCAATTGGGTAAGGTACCTTTGTAACCTTTCTTTTCAGTTGGGCCTGCAACATAGGCCTTAGCAACTTCTTGTCTCTTTGGTGGTCATTGAGTAGCATTGCCACCTTGATTGTTGTCCCACTTTCTCTTGTTGTTGTTGTTGTTGTTGTTGTTGTTGTTGTTGTTGTTCCATTTTTGTTTGTTGTCATTATTGTTTCCTACGGCCTTGGTGTGAGCTATGTGTTCCTTTGCCTTGATCGCCATACGGATAGCTTTAGGCATGGTATCGGGTTCTAATGAGACGACCAGCATACGAATTTCAGGGGAGAGTCCCCCGATATACCTCTCAAGTTTCTTGCATTCCGGTTCATCCATTGCAGGGCATAGTCGTGCTAATTCGTAAAACCGATCAGTGTATTTGACAACATCATCTCCTACCATGGTAAAGAATAAGATTTCTTGTTCCATTGCTTGTAATTCGCTCCTTGAACAATATTCTAAAATCATCATCCTCCTTAGTTTCTCCCAAGAGATTGAGTAAGCAGCGTCGACCCCTACTATCTGAACGTATTTGGTCCACCATTCCTGGGCACGATCCCGAAAAGTGCAAGTGGCGAACCTAACTTTGTCTTCCTTGTGACAGTTACCGCCTTGAAATATTGTTTCTACTTCTTCGAACCATTTGCAAAATCCTCTCGCGCCTTCAGTTCCGCTAAAGGTGTGGGGATTGCAATACATAAATTCCTCGTGAGTAAGACTTTTGGCGAGGGTTATAGCTATGCTCTTGGCAATGATTTGTTCAACAGTGGCTTGTGTCATGGCTTGAGCGGCCTGCTTCGACATAACTCTTTAAAATCATAAGAGACCATGAGAATTTATAAGTAGTAAAAATCATTACACTCACATATACGCAACCATGACATGCATAAATGGAGTGAAATCACAACAAGATGCAACCACGAAAATATCATAAATATAATCATAACACACGTGAATATATAAAATGAAAATTTTTGCCTACATAGACCGATATCAGGCATAGCACAACCATATCCATATAGTAGAGTCAATACTTGGTAAATTCGTTGTACAACAACCAAAATTACTACAAGTTTCTTTGAACTATGCCACGCATCCCGTGGCTAGAATAATAGTAAAAGCTAGTAAAGATATAAGTCTAGCCTAGAGGCTTCCTAGTGCTCCTCTGATTGGATCCTGGATTATGGCATCTTGGGGTTGTGATGAGTTCTGATGGTGGGCCTGGAGTTGTGCATCAATCATATCCGAGATAGTATAGATCCCAAACCATTCTTGAGGAATCTGTTGATGTTCCTGTTAAGTCGGTGATCTTGGTACTATCCACAAGGTGTCATCTAATTCCTGATATGTGGGGATGGAACAAGGGAAATGACAATGGTGGTAGTGGAAAGGTAGGGGCAGTCTCCTGAATCTCAAAAGTCTCAGTGTCATATTTGGTAGTCTTTTCTAAGTTTAGCTCAGGTGGTGCTAATACCTCAAATAGGTGGGAGTTATCATCTTACAACGGTGAGTGATATGGGAATGTCGAGGTATAGGAAGGTGAGAGTAGTGATGTAGGTGTATTAGTGGATGAAAAAGCATCCTCGATATCCGAGTCTGCTGGAATGATAATAGGGTGGTTGGGTGAAGACATATCGCTGTAACCCAGGTCAATATATAAATATATATAAGTATAAGTATAATTAACTCGCATAATGTATGTATGAAACCGCATGTATAGTGAATATGCACTTATGATAAAATGATGAGATGCTATGATGATGTGGTTATAGTCTAGGGTATCATGGACAACCTAGTTCGCTATAACCTTAGCTCTGATGCCAATCTGTCACACCCCCAAATACCTGATTTGCAGCGCAATGGAATACCTAGGGCGCGATTACCATAGCATCACAGTTACAGTTATATTGAATGACCTAAAGTGTCGTTTTAAAAGTACATCGTTTGATTTCATAAAACATTCAGATTTTACAAAAGATAGGTCCCAAAAGGTAATTCAAGTTTGCGGAAATAAGTTTGTTACAAACCAAACGATAGTTTAAAGTGCATATAAATACAAGTGAGACGCGTCGTCACCGCGACTCTATGATATGTCCACATGCAGGCCATGATGCGAGTGCCTTAATTACCTGAAAATACATGGAGAGAATCATAGGTTTATGTAAATGATAAGTTTCTACGGTAACCACAAGTATAAAGAGAAATAACAAAAATGCCACATAAAATAATACATTGGCTCTTAAGCTCATGACCCCGAAGCTAGACTGATATGAATGCCCCAAACTGAGTGTTTTGCCAGACACTCTGATATGATTCAAATGAAATGCGTTCGTAGACTAGTTGGCGCTACCAACCCAAACGGAGGAGTCACCCTCAATAGATCTATTCACTCACTCTCGCTTACTCGTAATTAACGGTTCATGATAAATTGGGGACTATAACATGGCAATGAGGTAACTTAAGCAATGTAAATGAATTTGATACTTAGGTCCGTATGAAAAATGGTGCAATGTATTCTCCCCCGTAAGTTTAGAAATGAAATTATAAATTGAAAAGGGGCTATGAAAACTCACCTGATGCAATGGTTATGATAACAATAATGGATACACTGAAATGAGGCGCGATCTCTAACCACCACCTAATATGAATGATATGATCTAATGTAACTCATGAAATGATGTTACAAACGCAAATACGTATGTTATCGATACCACCCGAATATTATTGAAATAATGTTTATCGTTGAAAATATATATTTTTGACGTCTTGTTAAGTTATAAAACACTTTACGCGTATATATGTTGTAACGACATCCCACGATCGTCATTTGGTGATTTATCGAAAAATAGGGTTTTTCGTCGTAAATTAAAATTCTTCAACAACTTATAAAAGTGATCAAGTAGCCTCGCAGAGCTAGTCGCAAAACGGTGTACATTGAGCATTAGGAAATAAACTCAGCGGTTTTAGAAAGTTTGTAACAATATCTTAAATTTGTAACACTGAAATTTTGTCCATACGAGTCCCGATCATAAAGAAAAATAATAGTCAAGTTAGATAGTCGGGCT